>OMKZ01020598.1:6674-26592 GCA_900302535.1 Neoniphon sammara | reverse complement strand
TTTAGCACACACACATAATCCACATGTACACACACACATACACACACATGCAAAACAGTCATTCACACATCCCACGCTCACAGGAATCACACTTTTCATGTTTTGCCATTCAGACTCTCCCTCTCTCTCTCTCTCTCTCTCTCTCTCTCTCATATATAGGGTCATACAATTGGAATTTAATATATGCACTCACATACATGTGGGCAGAAATGCTCTGTATTTCTTATTGTCTTTTGTCTTTTTTCTCTCTGCCTCTCCACACACACACAGTCCACATGTACACACACACACACACACACAGACACACACATGCACAAAGCAGTGTGGTGCCCCTGCTCCTGTTTGGCCCATCAAGCATCCATCCAGCCTTTGAGTGTCAGATTTAGCTGCAGATTGTCTGACAGACGTTCTGGCAGATTCGGCGCCTTCCGTCCAGCAGAGGCACTGCGGCCGGCACCGAAGCCCTCCGGGAGTTTTGACGACAGCGACTGATAAACACTCGACGCCCTCGTTCCCGCCTGCCAGTCCGAGCCCGTCCACGTAGGGGAAACAACTTCTCTAAATTCGACATAATCTCCTGCCAATATTCTGCCTCCGTGTTCATGCTGTCAGCAGGCGAGAGGCGTAAACAAACCACAACGCGCTGTGTTTCTTCGCTTTTCTTCTTTATTTTCCTGAGGGACTCGATGTGCATGTGAGCTCAATTAATGCTGGGTTGATAGTTCAGACGTTAGGTTCAAGCACTGACACACACACACACAAACATGAACATACCACATATGCTTGCATGCACAATCATGCACATGCACAAATGCACATACATGGATAAATGCTCTCTCCCTCGTCCACCCATCCAATTCATGCTCACACACAAACACACCCACACACACGCACACAAATTTCAGAATGCCTAATGGACCATAGTGCAGCACTGGAACCTTTAATGCAGACCTGTTATAAAGGTATTTTTCTCAACATAGTGAAGCATTGAGGCGATGAATAAAAGTCAATACCTCCATTAACGTGGTTCCTGAGCTGCGTGCTCACTGATAGTTGTTAACACTTCGACACGACCTTGGATGAAGAAAACCGATAATGGAGGCAGGCACTTCATACGTACTGTTATTGTACTTTGAAAGCACAGTAACACAAGCTAGGGATTATACATTCCAAAAGTATTTTCTTTAAGGTTTCATTAAAATTTTTTGCAAATGTCGGTCATTCACAATGCATAAGGTGCTGTGAACGGCCAAAGCCACGCCCCCCCAATGACAATCTACTCCACATGCTGCAGCTCGGCGTCTGACTGGTACTCACAAGCAGGAGTATGTTTCACCTGTCCTGACATCCTTACACTGGCTACCTGTTCAATACAGAATTAATTATAAAATCTTATTGCTTGCCTATAAGTACACTGACTATTAGGATATTAAATAAAAATGTATGCTTTTCAACTGATTATCAATTTTAACAGTTTTTCAAATAAAACCTTTGCTTTAATTAAACATTTTAAACTCTGTCACGACTGTATGTCTGTTAGGACAGTGTTTTGCTCAGTCTGGTTTCAGGATAGAGACTCATTAACTTGAACTGAACTGCCTTTCTAGACGTTGCTGAAATGTTAAAAGTCCTGCCTTATTAGATTCGGACAATTATGGCACTGGTCACACTGAAACGACATTGACAACTGTTGTGTTGCGGCTTCAAGCTGGGCCAAGCTAAACTCCAAGCATCGCCAAGCCAACACTGCGCTCTCAGCTCTGCCACACAACGCTGGCATTATCAGCCACATTGCTCTGAAGCCGGAGAAAACGACAGGAATGATGCTGCTGCAGCTTCTACCACGTCTCAGTGTGATCGCCTCCTTAGGGCTTGTGTCCATACAGCATTTTTCTCAGGTAGAAAAGCGCTGGCAGGGTGCTGGGCAGCGCCGGGATGAAGTGATGCCAGCACTTCAAAATTCTAAGACATGTATCTCAAATACACATCTTACATGTAAATAAGACAGCTTCAGAGTTTCTGTGAGGTTTATTTTTTCACTTTGACGGAGGTAGGCTAATGACTCCTGTAGACTTCAAGTCTTTATGCTAAGCTAACATGAAATGCTACCCATAGGAACTGAACCAGTGGACGTACAGAGGTGAAAATGGTATCGGACATCTTGTCTCAGTCTGAGTAATTTGGAAAAGGGGGATTTTATCCAAAATGTAGTAGGAACATTCCTTTAAAAAACTGAATCATGTGTGGTGTCTTTTCTTGATTGAGAACCATGATCCTAAAATAAAGAGAAAGTTAACCATAAACTAAAGTGACACTTTTGAATGAAACTCCAGCAGACTTCACTTTGAAGTCTGCTTACATCTCTTTGTACACCCACGCATGCACACACACGCACACACACATAACACAAGCAAACAATAATTAGATGTTGATTACAGTAATCATATAGATTGTCCACTAACGACCACAGCGCGGTGCCATGCTGTGGCAGCCTCCTGCCTCCAGTAATAGGTGATAATGTTGGTGTTGGCCAGGCTGATTTGGGTGATTAACATGATCTACTTCCTGTCAGTGCGTCTGCATCTCTCTTTTCATCGTTCCCTCATCTGTCTCTCTCGGTTTCTCTCTACGTCTTCATTTCTCTCACTCATCTCCTCTCTCTCTGTTATTCTGTATGTTTCTTCGTTCTCGTGCTGTTTCTCCAAGCACTTTATCACCTCGTCCACTGTTCCCTGCATAATGGCTTTCTAGTTTCACAACCATTTCTTGGTGGTAGAAATAATCTCACTGGTTGAGCTCAGTCTCAATAGACCAAGCCAAAGACCCACAGTTTTAAATTAACTAACCTGCAAACTTGAAAGGCAAAGAACTCAAAGAACTTCAATCTAATGTGGCGTAGCCACAGAAACTGTGGTCTACTTATGTGTAAATCAAACTCAAAGATAAAGATTTTTTTCAGTCTGCAGAGTATCTCTGCCTCCAAGAAATGGCCTTATCAAGACACTGGAAGACACATTTCTTAAACTGAAATTTCAGGTAAATGTCAGTTAACATCAGATGTTAAAGTCAAAATTTTGCTACCTGAATTTCTGAGGTGTGATGCAAAGATAATGTCTAACCTTCTCCATTTGGCCATATTGACTTTTAAGGCCTTTAGTATACATTTGTAGTTTCCCAGACCAACCACCAGCCCAGGGTTTTACTATTGTAAGGGGTTATGTGATCACCCCGTCCAGCTGTGCCGTCAATTCGTCAGCAGGATGACTCAAAAAGTACTCAGCAGAATTGCACAGAACGTGGTGGGAAGGTGGGTCGGCGGCCAGCAAAGAAGGGACTCATTTTTGGAGCATGACAATAAGTGGAGCTTAACACAAACAGGGCCGTAGTTTCCAAACACGTCCACATGACGTGGATCACAAAACCCAGCAGGGAGGTTGGTCACAGGTCAAGACAGCACTAGCTGTCCATGCTGATTGGCAAAAGGGCTGTGTCATATGATAACAGCACTGCTGAAATTGGGGCGGGGCTTATTGCAAACAGTAACTAAAGCTAGGGACATGTTAGAGGACTTTACCTGGGATGGTCACTCTTTACCCTCATTTGTCTTAAGAGTTTCCTAAGATTCTTATGGAACTCACAGGAAGAGTTTTAATGCTCCTTGATGATTTTGTCTTAATTCCTGGGGGTGGAGTGTGGACTTAAATACAAGAAGAAGAAGCAGAAGTAACTGTTGAGAGCGGTCATGTATATTGCCATTGCCCTTAGTTGTAAAATGTGATGCTCTCTAGGACAGATTGCGCAGAGAGATTCAGCAAACCGTGGTCACAAAGTGCAACGTTCTCCCCAAGTTAAGTAAGTAAGTTGGTGTGAGTTGCCTGGTGTGTCCGTGGCGTAAGCCGTAACTTCTCACTGCGACCTTGCCGGACATCTGCGGTCTACTGAGTGCCTTCCTGTCTTCAAACTAAATGTTTCTCAGGAGACGCAGAAGTTTTTTTCTTTTTCTTCTTTTTTGTTGTTTCTTTTGGCTTCCCTCTGTTTGTTTCTCCTCCATCTATTTTTTTAATCCCTGTGTCCCTTTAGAGGCAAGGGAAGAAAGAAAGACAGAAACAACAGGTGAGCCACAAAACCTCAAGAGTTCATGTGAAGGACAGCATAGCTTTCACCTGAGCTTCACTTGATCATCGGTCCCTCGCTGGCTGTCAGAGCTGTTTTCTCCTTGGCTTTCTCTTCCCGTCTAACCAATCCGTCTGCTGGTCAGCTGGGTTTGTTCAGCCTGTCGTGATTAGCTGATGGGACTCAGGTGTGTCCAGGTTTGATTCCCAGTTGGCTGCAGCACACAGGCTCTTGGACCAAAGAGGACTCAGGGGAAGGGAAGAGGTGTAACTCAAGTCAAAATGAATGAAAGTCGATGTGCTCAACAAGTTAGCTGCTGTCCCACAGTGGATGAAGCTAATGTTAGCTATTCATACTATGGGTATAATTCAGTTACTTTAAATTCAATGAGCCGATATGTCAGAGCGTCCTCCCACAAAGAACGACCCCACAGGAGTGTTTCCCAAAGTAGCGCCCCTCCCGACAGAAAGTGGCGTAATAGAAAGAGCAAGACATGCCGAGTGAGGAGGAGGTTGGAGTGACCAAACACAGGACTTTCCTGTGGGAGACCTGTGTTTGAGTCCCGAGTGAAGCAAGACCGGCGCTTGTTTCTGTGTTTCATCTTCGGTTGCGTTGTGTTCTTTTCTGTGTATTTGTTATAGCAACATAACCCAAACCCAAACCCAAACACTAACCTAACCCATTTCTTAAACTTAAAGTAGTTTTGGTGTTAAATGCAACAAAACTGTGACCATTTTGAGAGTTGTCTGTGCGCATGCGTGTTACAACTTTTAGAAACAGCCCAGTCTGTAGTTGCTTGGTTGTGGCTGTTCCCCATCTGTCCTGTAAAGGCGCTAGACCAGTACATCTGAAGACACTCATATATGTCGTTTTGGAGGTGACTGGCAAACGACCTGTTCTGTCGTTTAGATATGAGGATGTGTTGGAAATGTTAGGTACATATGCATTGTTAGTTTAACGAGAAAATCCATCTCTTTCACACAAGACACAGAAACAGTTTTGCAGCAAAACATTTACTAACTTGTCTATTCTAACAGCACAGGCCTACATCATCAAATCACCCAGAAGATTTTTTTTCTAAATTATGACTGGTGTGGCCTGAGAGGAAGTGTGCGCGGCCCAATCAGTGTGAGAAGTTCAAATGTTGTTTCTTAGCACAGGAAAAACTTTGCGTCAAAATTTTGTTATGCTATGCTAATCCATTAGGAAGTTAAGTGACTTTTTGTGGTATGCCACTCCCACTGCCACGCCCCCTTTTATTTTCTTTTATGGCGAAATAATTTAGGTGGTGTTTGTTAGCTAGCAGTTGGCTCAGAAGCTGACTCGTTCTGTTTTTGTTCTATAAGCTGCTGCTGCCTGAGAAGCCCAACCACTAAATGAGAATAAAATTACAACATATGTTTAGGCTGAATTATTATTATTTTTTTTTTTTACTGGACATTATAACCAGTGGGATTTTAATCTGTCAGATCTAAACAGTTTCATCAGCTAACACAAATCCAATGAGTTGGGAATTAAACCTGGGTTGTTTACATTCAGCCACCACCCCGACCGTAACACCCTTGATTTCCATCACACTAATTCAATGTCAAACTATAACTTGTCTCTTTCAAGGTGGGAAAATGGATTTCTCTCTTTTTGTGCACAGAATACAGATTTATTTTTTTTAAGACATCACGCTCATTTCACAAAATTTCAGGCGATCAGGCTAATCAAACCTGTGACCTTTTGCTTGCTGGATAGTTAAATCTTTAATCTTCTCTTTATTGATCCAGTTTTATCATATCTGCTGCTTTGTGTCTTTATTGGTGATATAAAATGCCACTGCACTCCACCCACAAACAGTTATTTTTATAGACAGCCATTGCATTTATTTTCCCGGATGTCTCAAATGACCCAGATGAAAGAGGAAAATTGCAGCCCTGTGGCAACAGAATGAAGGAAATCACTGATTAACAAGCGAGCCTCGTTGCTTCCATCATTCATCCATAATGAACTGGTGATGAATATTATCAGCTGGCAGAACATAATGCGTCATGCAGAGTTGAAATGCTTCCTGTGCATTACGATGCATGGGAGCCTCTGAGGGCTAATAAGGTCTGTAAAGCTCTGACGTGCCTGTCCCTTTCCATTTCAGAAACATTTTCAATTTACAGACCATTTGTTATTGCAGTTTCACCAGATAAATCTATTTAATACAAGGACGTTTTCTGCTTAAAGGAATATTTCACCCCGAAATGAAAAGCTGCTCTCCCCATATCAGTTGGGCCTGGTGAGCTGAGAGGCTTGTGTGTGCACACTGAACTTAGCCTCGGTCGTGACTTTCTATCACGATCAATGTGTGTGGTATAGTCAGCAGCCTTCACACTCAGAATCGCTGGGAATAACTTCTCTGGGGATTGCTGAATTCTTGAATTTTTGTGCTTGTAAGCAGATCTGGACAGGCCACATAAAGGCATGATTTTAGACTGTTTGGAAAATTTACTAACATGTTTAAGTCAGGCAAAGGAAAAGGGTTGAAGGATGCGGTCCCCTGGAGGTTCTCATTGTACAGGCTCATGACGAGCAACCCGCACACTGGTTGGTGATGAATGGGCTTAACAGTTAAGCTATCAAAGGCTATAACGAAGAGCTAAAAAGTGGCACCCATTGGTTGCTTTGGACAAAGCTGCTATATGTGCTAGCTAGCTGTTTGTATTTTGTGCGGACAAAGTCACTTTAACGGTTGAGCACACAATGACAAAATTTTTCATTTTTGGGTGAACTGTTCCTTTAATTAAAGAGCAATTTGTTGTAAGCTTAGATCTGTTGCCAGGTTCACAGCTAAACCTACATGTTTTACTTAGCCACCGAATGGTTTTGTAATATAAACTTTAAATGCTTCATTATTCACTCATATGTGCAGCCATATATAATTAATTTTACTTTTTTCAAACTTTTATTTATTTTTTTATTTTCAGTATACTTCAATTAATAGATGTGGCACGTACATTTAGATCATAATCTGATTCTGTTTGAACAACTGACTGACTCAGGCAAATCAATTATGAGTTCAGTTTCATAGCTGAATGAGGAACGATCAAACAATATTAATGATGTAATATTCACAGGAACAAAGAATAAAATCTTTAGTGTTGAATGACATCTTCCTCAACTTCTTCCTCATTTGCTCTATTATGCTCTTTAAGTAAAACTAATGTAAAAAATAACTCTGTCTCTCTCTCCTGACTCTTATTTCCTTTCCTAGCACTTAACAGGAATTTGGGTGCTCACCATGTAATGTGGGATTGTAATCTGTCCTGCTGCACTCAAAACAGCCTGGAGACGAACGTCAGCCTCAAAATGCCTCAAATGTGAGATGCAACCGGGGCGCAGTCGGCCTCAAGCGAGAGCCGCAGATTGATTGGCTGATGGGATCCTCAGCAGGACATCCAGCGATGGAGCTGCTGGATTTGGCTAGACTTCTACAGCAGCTGGCATCACTGCCAAAGTGCACTTGAGCAAACTGCTCAAGAGGAGCCTGATACTGACGGTTTTTTTTTTTCAGAGTCACTCTTTTTTTCAATTGATCAATTAATCTTTTGGTGTATAAAGTGTCCAAAATAATGACGGATGCTCATGGAAAGTTAGCAGAGCCCAAAGTCTTCACAGCCAAAAAGTGACGTGAGAAATAATACTCCAAGCCATTTCTTGCGTAGTATAAACAGCTGCTTACAGCCCCCAAACCACCAGGGGGCCCCACTGATTAGTTAAAATAATTTTTATTTGATACGCGGAGTAAAATGAAAAATCTAGGAGGGTGAATGTGTCTGTGACTGCAAGGCTGTTGGTTCACATACCAGAATATCTGAGTAAATTGAGTGGAAAATACTCTATCTCCCTTAAACAAGTGCTTGACCAAAGCACTTATAGAGGCACTAAGTAAGTTGTTTTCCTGTCCTATAGTGCAAAATGGCCATAATATTGACAGAACTGTTGATCAATAGCAATAAATCAATGATTACTTGGCCAGTTGTTGAGATTTCTGGTTTTAAAAACTAACTTTTTGGTCCATATTCTCTTTTAATGAAAGAAAGAAAATGAAAAAAGGAAAAAAGGACTCCATCTGATCATACAGTGCAAATAACTTGTCAATGTGTCAAGTGGGCATTATCCTTTTAAAATAAGTTTATTGATACAGATTAGATTGCAACTCAATTCATAAATACAAACTGTATACAGAAAGTGTAATAAATTTAAGATAGTTACTGACATAATTCATTGCATTATTACAATGCAGTTGATTTCCATTTGTTTTGCATAGAATGTGCAAGGATCCTCTTTGTTTACATCATGGCACAAATGAGAAAAAAAGCAAAACCAAATGTTAAACCTAAATGAATTGAAATAATGTGTCATCCTTCACAAACATGTATTCAACAACAAATGAAAGCTCACGATTCTCTTTGAACTTAAGCAAAATGGCGTTTTACCACAGCAGGGATCCATAATCAGTTGCTGTAACAAACCAAAGCTTCTGTGTTTTTGAGCAACAGCGCCAACAGTACAAAAGATCTCCTCATATGAAACAGCTGGCTGTATTTACAGTTCATTTGTACATGTGGGAAATATGACGATGTGACAACAGAAGTGACAGATTCACTTGTTTCATCTGTGTCTTGTGCTCCGCTGAAATGCCGCTGTTCAGATTACACTCAGAACATGACAACACATTTTTGTGAAACCAAGTAAAAAAAACAAACAAACAAAAAAAAAACAAGATATATATATAATCACGCCTGCATCAAACAAAAGTGCAAATCATTCCTCTTTGTTTTAAGTACAAGTACAAGAGGCGTGCGATTTCCTTCGGGACGGTTCATACCACATGAGCTCAAATGATACATAAAAATAAGTATATATTTAGAGGCTTTCACCCAAAGCTCTTTACAGTTGCATGTATTCACACATTTGAATCAGATCCTTAAGCCTGGTAGTGTTAGTGTCATGATCTATCCATGTAGCTTTACTGGACTGCCTTCAAAAACCCAACAGCTTAAAGGAATACTCCAACGTTTCGGGCAAAATACCCTTTTTTAGGATATTTTGGCCAAAACATTGGCGTATTCTTTAAAACTTTCTTGCATTCACTGTCCTGTTTGGTGAGCGCTGCCCACGTGGTGCTCCATATATTTGCGAACACTATCAATGCAAGAATGAGCAAACACACACACACACACACACATGGTTCAAGAAGCAGCTCAAACACAAAATATATCTCTATCAGTCATTTAGTTTTTACACCCATTGAGGATTAAATCAAAATCAAAACACTACAAACACAATATGGCACTCAAAGTCCTGATTTTTAGCATTATCAAATAGCAGGGGTGTGAAACAACCATTACCAATGCACAACAGCAATAAAAAGCAGTAAAAACAAATCAGTAAATTCAACATGAGAATTGGGGTGGAAAACCTCCGCCAGTCACAATGGTAAATAGATGCCAACGTGAACCAAACTCTCTCAATATTTTACCAGCCACACCTGATTTTCAATAGAAATAACCTCTGAATAACAGTTGGTTGCCTGCGAAAATGTCCAATAATCATCAAGCTGAAGGCACAGAGACCACCACCTCTAGAGTTTTAGACCAAGAGTTCATGAATAATATTTAAAAGATGCACAGTTGAGATTTATTCAAACCCACAGAGCTTTATTTTAAACTCTACTGGAGATCCCAAAGTTTCCAAACATCCCAAATCTGTCCTGCTGAATTCCAGGGAAATGTGTATAAAATGATGCACAAGACATGTAGATATTTTCTATTTGATGTAATGCTGCAGCCATAAATCAATGACATCTTAGTTTTGAACATTTCTCTCAATACAAGTATGATGTAGCTTCAATGAAGCAACCGGCAGATGCAGAGCATGTATGACGTATGTATGTTGTACAGTATGAAAAAAAGTTTTTGCTAACTTTGAATCTAGCTAAGGGGAAACTTAAGGGAAAAATCACAGTGCAAGGAATTAAGTTCAGGCATTAAAGGGTTAACATATGGTTAAGTTTAGGCGTGGGTTTGCTCAGGTTAAGGTTGAAGTGTCTGTTAGGGTTACTTTGTCTGCTTCAGAGGAATTTTCAGCTCTGTCTCAAACTGCAGGTCTCAAACTGTGGTGGTCCTCCACAACTGCAGCTCAATGTGTCTCAAAATGGCTGCAAATAAATAAGCATACTTAAGATCTGTAACACCCAACCTCACCCAATGTTTCTGCATTTGCCCAATGGCTGGTGTCCATTTCCAACTTGGACATGACCCATGCAATACCCTATATACACTTCCCTATAAGCAATCTTACCTAAGCTACAACAACAGTGTTAAGTCTTAATGCATTTATCCTGCAGCTTTCCAGGTAATTCTTTTTTGAATACGACAAAACTCTGCCAGTTACCAGACTGTTCCTTGTACAGGTTCTTAAACAATCCCTTTTCCTATGAGCTGTTCTCTGACCGAAACCAAGTCAATAACTCAGTCTGAGCTTTGGTTTCTTCTTGCAATAATCTGAGAGGAAAGCCAGCTTTGTCTATGTACAAAGAAGATTTTCTTCTCTAAAAGTGACCGTCTGATCAAACAGCATCAGACCATATGAAACAGCACTCTGCCTCACTGTGAAAGAGATTCCTGACCTTGAAACAGCCTCGGTCAAGCATTCCCACTTGGTGATGCGACCAAGTCAGATCTGTCAAGCGGGAAAAATGATTCAGCACCCAATTAGTGAAAAATCTAATAACCGGGGGTCAAGTTGGCATATCAAACATGTGATGGATGGCAGAGTGGAGGAGGATTGTGGCTAATCCCTCTCACTTTCATCCCTTTCATACTTATTGGCAGTGGCGATGATGAAGGCAGCAAACGGGAAGCAAAGAACATTTCAATTTCACACGTTTTTTCAGTGCAACTCGTCTCACCCTCTGGCAGATTATTTCACTTGTTTTAAAATAAGCCCAATTCTGACTCTGGATAAAAGATTTAATGACTTGTTAAGATGGATATTTTTTTGCAGTGTATGAGTGGCCTGAGGTAACCCGCCCTGCTCAGTGAAGATTGGCTAATGAGCCGACCCGCTGAAGCCATTTTCCAGGCCTCCAGCTGCTCAGAAACACAGATCAAACAGCCTCTGTGCAGTCTGGCCTCGCCATAATAAGCTGAGGAAAGCAAAGGGTTGTAGCTTAATCTGTGGTGGCACCGGTTCACTCCTCTGATGACACAGTAAACAATACAACCTGGCCTGAACTCCAGGAAGGATCGCCATTTGGCTCGGAAGCACAAGACCAAAATTAAACACGCTACAGGAAAACTACATCTTTGTTCTAGGAATTGAGCGGAATTTTAAAACAGAGCAGGTTCTGTCTGGTTTGCATGACTGTTGATGGACAGAAAAGTTCTTGATGTGATCAAACATGACTATGGTTGGACACCATTGAAACCTGACTCACTGTCTGGAAACATGCTATTGGTCCCATCCATGTGCTCGTTGTTACAAATGCATGCTGTGCAGGCACACAGAACTTTATTTTAAACTAGTGGAGATCCCAAGGTTTCCAAAGATCCCAAATCTGTCCTGCTGAATTCCAGGGAAATGTGTATAAAATGATGCACAAGACATGTAGATATTTTCTATTTGATGTAATGCTGCAGCCATAAAACAATGGCATCTTGGCTTTGAATATTTCACTCAATATAAGTGTGATGGAGCTTCAATGAAGCTGCAGCCAGCAGATACACAATATGGATGTTGCACTATCCTACAATATGATGAAAAAAATCTTTTTCTAATGATGAAGCTGTTTAAGGGGACATTTAAGGGAAAACCAGAGTTTGAGGGGTTAACAAGTCCTGTAATCGATTCGAGGTTTGAGTTCGTTATTATTCATCCTGTTTGCATTAGGATGCCCGCTTCCTGCAATAAAGTATTTGAAAGTCTGGCATGCAATGTTCATGAAATGTGGAGTAGCCATTACTTGTAAGGGGAAAACTATGTAAAATGTGATTAAACGTCTCCTGCTTCAGGGTGCTTAAAAACTTATGTATTAAATCCAGTCAGTCAGAAAACTTTCAAATTGAATTAAAAAAAAACTTTTATTAAGAATAAATGCAAATGAGGTGACAGTTGCCAAGGCTCCATCTCCTCCCATCACTGTCTGAGAAGCTTTATCCTTTATAAGAAATCAATAACAGGAATCATTAAGGAATTGAATCAATAAGGGGGTATCTCTAAGGCATCAACATAATGCAATAAAATCTTCTCAACACCCAACGCTAAGTGTGATGTTCCAGTAGCAAAACATTAGAAACAATTAGACAGTGTTGCTGCTCTTGGCGCTTGGAAGGGTGACATTTTTGCGATGATAAAAGCTCGAACATGAAAAATGCAAGACTGCAGCATTCAGTCAACACTACAGGGCAAAAGCCTACGCTGCTGATGTTTGATCCAAACATTACGTAACTGAAGAAACTGCCAATGCAGTGTACTTATCCTTCCTCATCCAGGCCTAAATGTCTGGGCTTCAGATGTCTGAAGTTATAGGACAAAAAAAAAAAAAAAAACACTTTGAAAAATGAATGCAGACAGTTTTGACAGTTTCCCCGCAGAGGAAATGGCCTCATTAGCGCCAGACACTAAGCTGCAGGGCGTTCAAACTCAAGCGTCTCTCCCTCTTTTCCTCCAGTGCTTTTTATTTGCGTGGCCAGTGCATTTACAAGTGGAGACAGTGAGCAGCACCAAAACTCTTTGTAAACCTGCTTCACACATTTGGTTGTTCATGTGCCTTCAGAACATCAACAGGATGATGAAGATGATGTTGGAGAGACGGAGAAACTGGATGCGACAGGAAACGACGTGGGATGGCAGGTCGTGTGCAGACTTTCCTCTTAAAATATCCTCTGATGGTAAAATACTGTATTGATGTCCTCTTTATCTTTCCACTTTGTGTGTGGACCATCAAAAATGTAAAAATCAAAAAGGCTTTATCGTTTTATAGTTTCCATTTGAGTAAAATAAAAAGCATTGACTAAACCATTGCTCGGATTTCAGCCACGTTGACAGAAAATGTGTTGTAAAACGTTTCTCAGGAAGACTGATCTCCTCTTGCTGCCACTTAAATCACTGATGGGTAGTTAATTTGAAGATATGCTCATCTCATGATACAGATTAATACGCAATACAGGCTAAAGGTTAAATACCAAAAAGTCTGCAGAATTTAGTTGATTTCTGTGCCACAAATAGCAATGGCACTGCCTTGTTCCAACGTAAACACTTAAAAAATGTTGTCATTACAAAGCGAAAATCTAATTTCGATGGAGATCTTAAGAAAATGTAATGGTTGAGCCGTCTCATTTGTGATTACCACAGCAGTATAAAATACAACCAATATCATGATTCATTTTCTGTCCAACAACACGTATCATTGCATCGTTACATCGCAATATATTGATTTTTGATATATTGTCCCATCCCTACTGACGGGCATTGGAAATTCAGAGCAGGGATGTGTTGCTTATGCACATTTTAGAAGATAAGTGACATTTTTTACACATATTCTAGTTTGTTACAAGGTGTGGTAGTGCTGCTTTTCAACATAGCAAGAAGGATACTGAGTTCTAAAAAGAAACCACTTTCTGAAACATGAAACTCTGATGGAGTGACTGATAGCAAAAATTAAGACTTTTGTGTTACTTTTCTTTTAAAAGAAAAATCCCCACATTGATATTTTTCCAATGTTACATATAATCAGTTGATGGTAATTTACTGATAAACAGTTCTCATTAATTTTTTTTTTTTTTTTTTTTTTTTGGTAGACCCACTTTCCCTCAACAGACGCTTTGCTACTCCATTGCATTTTGGTCTGTGGAGGCTGCAGCATTGCATTGCTTTGTGGTCCATGTGCTGCTCCTGTGTCTCTCTGTCCTCTTCTACGATGGATTTCTCCCCGTATGATTGTTGAACGTCGGTGCAAAATGACGGCTTTAGAAAGATTTGATTGTGAGGGGCTGACACCAAAACCTGTCACAGCCTGAGGAGCAACGCTGATGTATTTTAGGGTGGATTTTCCTTTGAAAGACATTTAATAAATTGTGTGGTGAGAAAAGCTGCAGACTCTAGCACTCTAGGGCCTAAAAAAAAAAAAACATGTTCAGGAGCCAGTGTTGAGGCAGTATTGCATTATGACCTTCAGGTTTTCCACAATGGATTTATTGTGTTTTGGGACTGAATGTCCCGTGTGTTGAAAGGTGTCGCTAATGTTGTTGAAAACTAGATAAAGAGATGTGTGGAGAATGGCTTTCTTTATCACAGAACACACACATACACCCAGACCCACACACACACCCCGCCACCACCTTCACTTTGTAGGACAGGACCGGTCTGAGCTTTAACAGAAAGCTTTGTACAGAGAGAAAACAGGAAGTCAATACAGTGATGCAAGGCCTGAGGGAGCAGATGGCTTTCTGTTTCTTCTAGGATAAAGTTTTACACACACACACAGTCAAGTCCTGATCATCAAAGCAGCATCTATCTCAGATTACCTGGAGGCTGCCTCTGAATCACTGCAGGCTTAAACAAATCTCCATTTTGACATCTTTCTTAATGACTTCACTGCTGTATTACACGGTGTATTGAATTGTGTATTTGTTATAGGGAACCGAAGTGAAACCGCAACTTCCATGTTTTTGTTCCAGAATTAAGAAAACATTTGTTAAAAAAATAAATAAATAAAACAAGCACTAAAACATAACCATGCTGTCGTGCAGTTCATATTCTGTTTGGGCAGAAATGTTCAGTCACGAAAACACAAATGAGATATTGTTTATTGAAACGTATTACTTTCAGCGCATTTTAATGAACACCATTTCCCACAAGTCTAAGACGATTTCAACCTTCAACGTCTGCTAGCTGCTAGCTTGACACACCAGTGTCTGAAATTATTTTGGATCAGCTGGAAAAACAAAACAAAATAAAATAGAATAAAATAAAATAGAATAAAACAGCAGAAGTCACTTTCAAAATAATAGTTGCAGTCTGGGACAAAACAATGCCCCATTTTGCTAAGAAAGAAAGAAGAGCCCGAGGTGAATCACGACTGTGACTTATTTGAGTGCCGTTAAAAACTCACGTCAAAAACAAACATTGCTCTATCTCGGTTACAAAATATGAGATTTTAACTTTTATGGTCACCCAATAAGCTTTGAATCTTAGCAGAACAGCCCACCATCATATCTTTGCTTTCTGAAGGTGAAAAAAAAGGACGAAAAATCCCTCCTTTGGGAAAACACACAGTGGAACAGAAGCTAACGGAACAAAGGCTAACCAGGAAGTGGGGGCGGGACTTCGGCTCCCTATAGAGCGCTAACTCTCATCGACAAAGTGTTAAAACATGGTAAAAGGGTAAAAAATATGAGAACCAGAGAGATGACATAAAACAAAGGTTATTCATGTGATTCAAACCCACTACATCACAAGTTCACCAAAGAGTGTTAGCTTGTTGAACCACAACTTAACACCAATGCTAATTTTTCAGTTTCGTAGTTGTGAAGACATTAAAGCATGATCAAACCCGCATAGGAAAAAAAAAGAAAGATTTCTTCAATGAGTATTTTTTTTTTCTTTTTTTTTTTTTAATTTTAGGAAAGATCCAATAACTGCTGCAGTTGATTTGAACAACGCCTTTTATTTTGGCATCTTTGAAAACTACTCCATGAATGGCAGTTTCAGACTGAAGAATGAGGTGAAGCAAAATGTAAAATATTTAGAGTGGATGTTCGCCAGTGTGGAGCCAGAAAAGTAAGACTGCAGAGGTACAAAGTGCTCGGCATGAACATACAGGGTTGGAAAAGTTGCTTTCAAAATGTGATGGTACATATTACTGATAAACCTGCATTATAACACTGTAATTAGCAGCAGAATCCACTGGGTTACTTCTGTTCAATAACATCTCCTAATCACCTCCAGTCACTTTGGATTGATTTGCCTCTGGAATCTTTTACAATATGTAACAAATTTATTCTGATTAAAATTTGCAAGATGGAAAAAGAGATTTAATAATTATTCCATGAGTATTAACAATTAAATTAAATTCACAATAAAAATGTATTGTTTTCCATTAAAAAGTCTCAAAATTATCACTGATTTTCCTCAAAATTGACAATCTCATTTAATCTAATATCATTGATATTACCGATAATAAGATTTGATTGATAATCTTATTAATACTGTTTTTTTTTTTTTTTGCGTAACTGCAGTGGATTACCGTTGCTAATTTCTGTATAATCAGATTATTGTAATCCGTTTCCCCCTCAGACCTGTGCATGATTTTTTCCTTCTCTGCTTTCTTTTTCCTCTTTTTTTTTCTTTTTGGTTTCTGTGTTTGCTTCTCTGAGAATCATTCAACAAGTTCTGTGGAGCAAGAGAACAAAAAAACAAAACAAACCAAAAAAAAAAAAAAAAAATAAAAAACAAAAGCTCTCGCAGTAGCACAAATTTACACACAGCACACGCAGAATGCAAAGACCTCGGCCCCAACTGCAAGAAAACAACAGCGGGAGTGAAAGAGAGCGAGTTTGTGTTTGTGTGGTTCGTCTAATCCCAGCAGGAGAGATGGGAACAGGAAGGAAAAGGCATAAAATAAGGGACAACTTGCTCTCCACAGGCAAACATTGTATACATTACTGTACATGCCAACCTGATGAATATTGATCAACACTATTGTTTTTTTTTTGTTTGTTTTGTTTTTTGCCTGTTAGTATAAAAACACATAGTGATGTATATTATAAAAAAGCTTTTCCTTTTGCAAAAGAGCGGTGTTTTCCTTCCGTCAGCATGTAGCTTTCCACGCACACTGACGCGGTTTTGTGTACAGTATTTACAGATACAACCGTATAAAAAGATGGATTTCTCTGGTGTAGATTTATTCAAAAAAAAAAAAAAAAAAAAAACACAAACAACACCAGTTGGGTTCAGTCTGAAATACTTCTGAAAGTCCTCTGAATATACAGTGACAGAAAAGCTAAGAAAGGAGAACACTCACTCCAAGAGAGGGAAGAAGTCGGTGGACTTTTAAAAAGGATGTGTCGTTTTGAGCTCGAGCATTGTAGCTTGGGTTTAGGTTGCATCATACACTGCAAAAAAATCTCCACCTCAAGTCATTTAGTCTCATGTTAATATCTTGTTAAAGCAAGGTCAAAAATCTGTCAGTGGGATGAAATAATCCCCCTTGTTTCCAATGCAGTTTTACTTGTTTCTGGAATTTTTCGGGGACCAAGAATAAATAAATATGTTGAAACAAGGCAGAATAAGGCAGAAAACTAGGATCAAGAAAATAGTCGGGTTTCCATCCACCTATTTTGTGCAAATTTTGAATTTGAGCATAAGAATACCTGAATGGAAACACTGGAATTTTGCAAAACTTTAGAAATTTCACAAAAAATACAAATTTGCTTGTTTGAATAAGTTGCTGTATTTACAAAGAGAAAATGCGTTAAAGGCTGATGGACACAGTTTATTCAAAGAAACAAAGAGCAGGAACTTTTGGTGTGTGCTTCCACAACAAATAAGGCGTGGATGGGACAACACATTATGTTTGGATGGACTTTTAAAACAACATACAGCTGCATGAGGGCTGTTATTACCACACTGACCAGAGCAAAAGGTTCATCAAATCTTCTGAACTGTTTGGTCACCTGTTATATAATACCTTACAGTCGTGGTTTTCAGAATAATTTGCAGCTTTTCAGAATAATTTGCAGTAAAGTTCATGGAAAAGTTTCTTTTGCGTAATTTTTGCTCTTAAAATTTGGATGGAAACATGATCAATGACACTTGATTCAAGAAAATTCACTTCTTTTAAGAAAAGCAAGATTTTAACACTGAATGTGAGACCAAATAACTTTTTGTAAATAACTTTTTTTTTTTTTTTTGCCGTATGAACAGTTGAAAACAAAATGACACAACCTTTATCGATGTAGGTGCTGAACGGAGGGCGACAGCTGCAGTCGGGTGTGGCGACAGGTCTTTGCATTCCTCTACAAAATGAAAAGGGGAGATCTGTGAATCGAATGAAGGTGAACTGAAATCAGAGATCATGTAGTCGCTGATACCAAAGAAAGTCTGTGTGATGTGCTTCTCCTTGCCACAAGTGCATTGACATAAGGCACAGGCACAGTTCCCCTCTTTCAACAGAGCGGCTCGCATTGTTTTCTTGTTGTTTATTGTCTTTTCTTTTTCTTTTTTTAATGTCCCAGTGCGAGAAACAAGTAGGGTGACCACCTCAGAGTGGTTTAAATATGACATTTTTACAACATTTGCTCCATTTTGTGTGTGTGTGGGTAAGAAGGTGCGGGTAATAATCTGTCGCCCATGTTGCTGTTTTTTTTTTTTTATGATTTTCCTCATTGTTGGGAAGGTGGGGAGAAATATGGACGGTAAGTAGGCAAGCAAAATAAAGCATTATTGATCACTGAAAGCCACTAAAATGAAATGAAATCAACTCGAGTTTGCACGCTCTCCATTCAGATTAAAAATCAAAAAGATTACACAGTATTTTTTTCAAAACCTCTAACAGATCAGAAGTCGGGTTTCACCAAAATGTCGTAGTGCGTGCGCTGCGTTCATGTCACACTGGAAGAAGCAGAAGAAAAGCAAAACGTCTCGTCGTTACAACGTGGAAACTTCCAGGCGTTTAACCGGCTGAAAGACGGAGAGGTCAGCTGTTAATGAGCTACTTTGAAATCAATCATAATATGAACTGCGGCGGATCTTGCCTGTTTTGGAAAGTAGAGTTAACTGCATTACTGTCAAGATGACATCACTTTTGTTTTTCATCACTGTTGGCTGAAATCGGTGAATTTGCTGGCATATTTGAAACTCTACTGCAATTTGTGATGCCGAGTTAGAGATTCTGGGGCAAAAATAAATAAATAGGAACCCCAAATGGACTGTTTACCTTACTATTACCTTACTTTTACCATCCTATTACCTGTAGGATGTTGACATGAATATTTTTTTCCCACTCAGCAGCTTGTATTCATGGTAAATCCTGTGTGACATGAACGCAGCATCAAACCAGTGTTTCTCAGCCGATGGTTTGGGACCCAAAATGAAGTCATGATGCACTCCAACAGTGTCAGCTAACATGGTGGGAGGCAAAAAAGTCAAATTTGAGTCAGTCTTGCATTGCCTTCATCCCACTGACTTACGACGGGGCTGAGATAGACTTTATCCCATTGACTTAGAATGGAACTAAAATCCCCCTTTAGTCCCATTTAGCCGTATTCACTTTTATCCAAACAACTTAGAAGTGAAATGACTTTTAGCACCCAGAAAGTTTAGGGAAATCCAAATCTGTTTAAAAAAAAAAAAAAAAAAAATCTGGTAACATTTTACTTATGTGTTTGTAAGACAACATAAGCACACTAAGAGCACAAACGCACATACACATACAATGCAATACATTAATTATATATCTCATGTAGTATTTCCTATGACTCATGAAATTGCTGTTAGCGATAAAACTGCCTCTGTAAGTATCCAACTCCTTGTAATGTGCACCTTGTGGAGATTTTATGTCATGATACCAATTAAAATCATGAACAGCAATGCTATAAAATCCTTCAAATGTGCCTATAGTGCCTTATAATGCCTTAAGGGCCACAAGTGAAGCGTTACCAAAATCCTTCAGGCATTTCAGGTGCAGGGTGGGGCGTTTTGGCAGGGTGGGGACGTGGGTGATCACCCTAATGATTCAGGTACTGAAAGTGTCTGGAGGGAAAAA
>OMKZ01020594.1:7619-23174 GCA_900302535.1 Neoniphon sammara | reverse complement strand
TGTGATCTCGCTCCCCTCGGTGTAAGAATCACTCCGGTGTTTTCTGTGTGTCAGCTTGAAGCAGCACCGGTTATTTTAATCCTCTCTCCTCCGTCACCTCCCTCTCTCTCTCTCTCTCTCTCTCTCTCTCGGTACTTAATGAGTGCAGGTGAGTGGGTTCGCTCCCTCCATCCTCAGGTTAAAGGTCGTCACTACCATCAGTGATGATTCATGTTCATCCCTCTGCGTCCGTGCACCGCTGACCCTCGCCGTAGTCGGTGCAGGAAACACTGCATGGTGCTAAAACGCCGCCGCAGAGTCGCGGGTTTGATGCCCGCCGGGGCTGCCGCGCTCCAAAAGTATGACGCTGCGATGCTTTAAAAGACGGTAAAAGCTTCTGGTTGAATGGTATGTGAAGGCTTTTGTTCTCACCTTGGGAACGTGACAAAGGTTTTTTTTTTGTTTGCTTTACCTTGCAGTGTTATCACAAATCTCTTTCCTGTCATGTCTGCCTCCATCATGGAGGTCAGATGGAGAACTGGCTGCGTTCATGTCATATGGTCTCTTCTTACCAGTAAACAGCGTTTGCATCAACAAACAGCTAGGAATCTCATTTTTTTTTTTGAAAGATCCATTATACAGTATCTGACTAGGAGGTAATTAATGTGGAATTATCTGGAAAGTGGCGACCATTAAACATAAATAAATCCAAATTAAAAGGAATCCTCCAAGGTTTTGGGCAAAATCCCCTTTTTCCAGCTTACCCAGACTGAGATAAAATGTTCAATACCATTTTCACCTCTGTACGTCCACTGGTTTGGTTCCGATGGTTAGCATTTCATGTTAGCTTAGCATAAAGACTTGAAGTCTACAGGAGTCATTAGCCTAGCTCCATCAAAGTGAAAAAATAAACCTTACAGCAACTCTGAAGCTGTCGTATTTACACAGAATATCATGTGTGTTACACGGTAATGAAATACACATCTTGGCATTTTTTTTTTAAAGAATGAGGGTCATTATAGGAGAAGTTAGATGGTACGAACTATAACCAATAAACACGTGTCATCGGGTATTGTTCCTACCATCTAACTTCTCCTAAAATGACTCATTTTTGTGTATTTCAAATACACGACACACTGTGTCAATAAGACAACTTTGGAGTTGCTGTAAGGTTTGTTTTTTCACTTTGACAGAGCTAGGCTAATGACTCCTGTAGACATCAAGTGTTTATGCTAAGCTAACAGGAAATGCTAACCATAGGAACTGAACCAGTGGACGTACAGAGGTGAAAATGGTATCAAACATCTTGTCTCAATCTGGATAAGTCAGTAAAAGGGGATTTTGCCCAAAACGTTGGAGTATTCCTTTAAACCAACAAACCCACACTGAATGTGAGATTAAACTTGTTAAGATGGAGATTTTTTGCAGTGTAAAGGACACTTCAGCTTCAGCAGGACACAGGACTGCTGACAGGCACATCAGCTTTCATTTCCAACCTGTGATCTTCCATCTTCTTTCCAGAACCTGTTATTTTTTCCCCCTTTGCTTGAAAAGACTATAGAGATTGTGGAGTTTCTAAATCTGCCCATTGATGCCCAGAGGCCTGTCTCCTTCTTCCATCCAGTCCCTCCATCTCTCTTCCTTTTCATGTCACCGTGGTTACATAAGAGAGGAAGGAAAAAGGACGACATATCCGCTGAGGAGGAGGAGGAGTGCTTGTGTGTGTTTGCCTGCTGCTCAACTTTTAATCAGGAATTTAAATGATAAGCGGAAAGCAGAGCTGGCACTTCAGCACAGATCCATTTTGAGAATACGGATGATTTACCTGACATTCGTTATTCGATATCTCCAAAATATAAAAGTTCTGATCTGTGCAGTTGCTGTCAAGTTGCCTATCTAGGGATGCACCGATGCACGTTTTGAATACATTTACAATACAAACTACCGATTACATCCATTACTATAACAATGGATGCATTTGATGTGCCCCAGCAGTTTGGAGCCACTGGACAAAATACCTGGTATAAAATCCTTTTCCTCTCCATTTGAGAAATCCAGGCTTCTATGTGGCAAAAACACAGAAAACCAAGACAGTTTGCTTTTATTAATGACTTGTTACTCAGGGATTTTGGTATCAGATACTAGTCTTTAGTAAAAAAAAAATCTCTGAAACCAATTTTCCATTTTAGCCTGGTACCTCTGTGTCCCTGCTGCTGTCCTTTATGAAGTAATTTGCTCGAATTTTGTGCAGCGGTTCGTGTCTTTGTACATTTTCCCAAGGGCAAAACACTTTCAAAGATCTTTTCTCATGACCCAAAACTAATGCTTAAGGTTATTTGGAGAATCATCAAGGATAATATTCCCCGCTGACCCTGTGTAGCTCATTGGGTTGAACACTAAACTACCGCTGTTCAGTTCCCACTGCAGCCAGCTGGTTGTACGGCACCAACTTTGAATAACACAAACCTGGAGAGTCTTGAGCTGCGACTGCTGATTATTTTCACTGTCAGTTAATCTATCAAATTTTTTTTTTGATTAATCAATTAATCGCTTGTCAAAATAACGATAAATGCTCATCAGACGTTACCAGTTTTCATTTTATAATGATATGAAACCTTACCATTTTTTAAGCTGTAACCGTACAAATGTTGGGTATTTTTGCTTAATAAATGACTAATATGATTTTATCCATCCATCCAATTTTTGTATTCGGTTACACCTGTTGCCAGTCCGTCATGGGGCTAAATGATTATAAAAATTACCATTAGTTTTCTGTCGATTGACTAATAATCCATTAACTGTTGACACACTGTTATCTCTGTGCTATAAATGAACTGACTTTTAAAGTGCCACATGTTCAAAAACTAACAAGGCTTGGTTTAGCAACTGTAAAACTAGAGCTGTGTGTCCTTGAATGCACTCTAGTAGACACGTAGTTATTAACCGATGTCGCACACACACACACACACACACACACACACATATATGCACACACATGCTTTCATTAGCTGCAAAGTTACTGAGATAAAAAAGCCTTTTGGGAGGAGTTGGTTTTGATGCGTTAATAAACAACCTGCCGTCTTGAGTATTTTATAGATTTTTATTGTTCCACTTCTGTATTTACAGATGGATTTCTTTGCCTTTGTGCGCTGGGTAATCACTCAAAAAGTTAGATCTCTTCTCAGTTTTACAGCGTGTCGAGGTAACTGGTGTCAGTTTCAGTGAATCTGATGGGTCAAAGAAGCATGTAGCTGGTTAACACATCTCTCTCTCTCTCTCTCTCTGTTATGTATACGTGTTTTCGTTTTACTCTATTAAGTTTTGAAGTAAACTGCCAGTATTGTATACTGACGTGTTTGTGACCACTATATAAATGCCATTATACCCTTAAAGATGTTGTTTTTGAAGCGTGATAATGGAGACCTTGGTGACTTTTGCATCACCATATTATTGATAATCACAGCACACACACACAACTATTATAAATGGTGTTAAAAATCAGTGGTGATATATTCTGTAGCTTCCTGTTGGTAAAAGTTTCATTAACCCAATTTCCAAAATCCATGCAAGTTGCAGAGAAATGTTTTCCTGCTCAGATCTCACGTCTGACTTTTCCCTCTTTCTCGCTGTTGGATGAGTCAAACATTCAGCAGCAGCTGTTCCCACTGTGTTTATGTGGCTGTAGAAAACATAAAGCGCAGTGCTTTTTACTGAGGTTGTAACATTTTTTTTTTTCTTGTTTTGGTACTAACTCTGCTCAGAGCGCTCTTAAAGAGTGCATCCTTTTTATTGTAAACAATGAGGGAAAAGAAGCTTTTAAAAGAAGATGTTCCCAGTGAGCACAGAGTGTAACAAGCCAAATCTCACAAAACTGCATGGACACATATATATATATTTTTTAAATCCTTCATTTGAGATTATTTCACATCTCCCACTTAACATTTCCAAAAATTGGGACTTTAAAGGACTATTCTGCCTTTTTGGGAGTTTGTCCTAGAGAGGGGGCAATGTAAAAACTCAAAATCAAGATTATCCTGACCAAAATTATTATGTTTTTCAGTAGTTTTGTGGTATTATTAAAGAGTCTATAAATGTTAAATAATTACTAAGGCACACTGAAATAATTTCACCATGTTTTCTACTGCAAATCACAACTTGATCTGTACTATCAAGTGTTTGCATTGAAATAACAATACAACCAATGCCATACCTTAACATATGAAATACACAGGTGTACAGTACGTATAAACAGATATCTGTTTTTCCATCTGAACATTTCATTGATAACTGCATTTAACTGAGGGAAACATAATGGGTGGGCGATTAAAAACGTAGCTTACAAGCTAACGTATCTTAGCTTACAAGCCAACATGCTTGCAGGCACACAAAGAACACAAGTGAAATGTGTTCACCAGAGTACACAGTGTTAACTGAAAGCTTCATATACATCTGGACATATTCAAATCCAGCATGATGAGTTCATATACAGCACACCGCTCAAACCAGCTAACACAGTTGAAGCTCTTTCAGCCTCCAGTCATGACTTTGATCTTCAGTTTCCTCCCACTGATGAAGACTTTGGCACATATGAGGAGTTTTCTTCCAAAGCAATATATGTCAATTCGTGAAAAAGAGGAGTTACTTGAAGTTTATCCTCCAGTATCAAAACAAAGAATCCGGTCTGTGGGAGTATTTTCATTGTGGCAACCAAAGGCGCAAGTTCCCTGCAATCCTTTAGAGCGTACCATCATTTCCATAAAGTGCTTTAATTTTATGCCATTATACATTTTATGAATATGTTTTGCTGTTTTTCAAATGGGGCCCAATGTTCAACCACACTGATGCTCGATGTTTTCCGGAAAGGGGCATCTAATTACTTTAATTTGTTCATTTTCTATTTTCTGTTGCCAAAGCTTTCCCAAAACTCCACAATAACAAATTTCAGTTTTCTTGTACCTTCGATTTGATTTTTGATCACATTAGCAAACTGACTTGGAAGTTTCTCTGCATACTGTAAACCTTTATTTATGCAGGGGAGAGACCAAGGTCTTTTATTCCAATGGAGCTTTGTTTGTACATGCTATTAAAAACAAGAATATGGGGACACAATTAACATTGCATATGAAATTAGTGTTATAATGTTATGTAGGACTTGCACTGCAGTTAAGAGTATAAAAAAGGAAAAAAAAATCTATATAAAATGACCATGCTCAATATAGTATAAAGACAATATAAAAAGCAATTTAATACAATCTGTGTAAAATCCTTAGATTAATATAACTTCTATTTAAAGGAGGATATAAAATCTGAACTTTTGTATCAAATAAAACCTAAAAATAAATCATTTTTGAATGTTGTTCCAATAACTAAAAGCTGTTTTCCCTAACTCTGTGACACATGAAATTTTAAGCATTAACCAGTCTTGGGACTGGGTATTGTATTCTACTGAGTATAGAGAGATACTTTTGAAAGACTTAAGTTATGGCACAATAGCGGGTTGTGCACAGGTTTGAGTGCTTCAAGTCCCTGCAGTATAAAGTAATCTGCATGAAATACCATAGACTGAGTAACATAATAACAAGCTGTGTTGGGTAAGCCTCCATTTCAAATTCAGGTTCAAGACTTAATTGTCCCTAATGGGAAATTTGGTTTGCAGCGAGACCAAAACACTCCCAGCAAACGCAGGTAAAATACAGAAAAGCATGACATGTGAAATAAAACAATGCAATGAGCTGTGACACAGTTTAATTTATTTAACCCCTTAAACTCAGAGTTTCCCTTAAATATCCCCTTAAGTAGCTTCAAAGAACCTTTTTTCTCCATATTGTAGGACAGTATCCCATCCATATTGTGTATCTGCTGGTTGCAGCTTCATTGAAGCTCCATCACACTTATATTGAGTGAAATATCCAAAGCCAAGATGCCATTGTTTTATGGCTGCAGCATTACATCAAATAGAAAAGATCTACATGTCTTGTGCATCATTTTATATACATTTCCCTGGAATTCAGCAGGACAGATTTAGGATCTTTGGAAACCTTGGGATATCAACTGGGATTTAAAATAAAGTTCTGTGGGTTTGAACAAAGCTCGGCCATGCAGCAGTGATGAACCCATCAATGGGAGAGGCAGGGAAGAAAGAAAGAGAAATTAAAATAACTTAACATTAGGCTACATATTGAGGAATATACATGTCTGTGCAGGGTAAGGTTGTCTTGGTTCAACCAGAGAGCAAATATCACCCGACTGTACGTTATAAATCATGCACGATCGTCTCTCTTTGTTCTCCTCTGCGCGGTGATGCTAACTGACGTGCACGTCTGTGTTATGAACGTCGCAGTGAATTCCTCTGGTGGGAGCCGATTGTGTGAAAGGAGCTTAAGAAGATGAAGCCGGTAGCTGGGAGGGTGAAATTGTGATTGCATACAGTACAGTACGGTGGGGTTTTTGGGAGGGGAGACGGCTGTTTGGGAGCCAAGAAGACACGATAGCGCCGGTGGTTTCACTGCAGTGTGTGTGTGTGTGTGTCTGCAGGGAGCCGAGCGTTCGTTAAATTTTTACCATTTTTTTTTCTTTTACATCCCTACTATTGCCGTATTCCACACAGTGTAATCAGGAAATAGCGTCTGCATATTTCCCTTTGAGACACACAGAAAAGTTGGTAGGAAATGGTGAAACAAGGCTTGTGGATATTCATAGTTAGAGATAGACATTGCTTATCTTTAGATGATATGTAAAATTCACACTTAACTGACGATACAACTAAAATAAGGACTTGTACAGGGGACGTAAGGGATTCTTTGTTTGAAAAAATAAAAGCAGAAAAAACCCTGATGTGTTTTGGTTTTGTATATTGGCAGAATATGTTGGAATGGCTCTTTAAGGAGAGTTATAGAAAAAGCCTGGAAGAGACTGTATCCTATTCAGTAGTGTTTGAATTTTTTTTTTTTTTTTTTTTTTTTTTTTTTTAATGAGTGGGTGTTGTTTTTTTCAAAATTAATGCGGTTGATACTTTGGATATTCTGTTTTTGCGATGAGGGATTTGTTGTGAGCAAAATGTATACATAAGTACACTAAGCCAACAGCACTCCCTGCCAGTTCCAGTGTCCTGATACTGTTCATAGCTCAATGTTAGCATTCACACTGATAAAATAAATATTTAATCATTATAACGGGATCAGTGATCTTGATGAGTATGTGGGTTTCCACAGAATGGAGCTTTTAATGTGCCGATCCAAATGTATTAAAATATAATACTGTTATATAGTATCTTTATATATTTGGCCAAATAAATCATAAAATTTGCATTTGGGGTGATTGAAGAGTGATTGCAGTTACGCAGTTGAAACTCTGATAGTTTGGTTTCAAGATGTAGTTTTTAGTCACTAGCCTTGTGTCCCACAATGTTTAGGAAAATATTCATGATTGACATTCAAAGTATGTAGCATTTTTCTTTTTCATAAAATGTGATGTGAACTGGTTCCCTTTGTGCATTGCCTGATTTTTCTTTGAGCTTGCATTCATTTTATTGGAGGTCAACTGGAGAGGTGTATTTGATTGGGAGTCACTCACCTTTGGAAACTAAGTCTCAGTGAATTGAAAGATACAACGCAGTTTTAATTTATAGATCAAAAAGGGAAATTATACCTATGGGCAAGGATGAAGGTTAAACCACTTAATTCACCCCGTTTTTTTTATTTATTTAATCATTTCCGTACTTGGCTGACAGACATCTATATGTACTTGAACTAGATAATACCAAGTTTTTTTATGTAAGTTATCTGGAGATGAGGGGGAAAAAATTAACATTGTCTAATTGATTTTTGTTTATATTTGTGGTTTGTTGTGCTATAATGATGACCGACTTGATAGATTCATAGATTACCCACGTTTTTATTGACCACGTACCTGAATATAATACATTAGATTAATGTTTGGGGTACCAACCAACATCAATCACAGCTCACCCTCCCCCATCCTTCAAGTTCATACAATCATTTGTGCTTTCCTTTCTTTCCTTCTTCCTTCTCGTTACCAGTCGCTGCTGGAGAAACACGCTTTCCCACCGGCCCAGTCTGACACCGACAAACGGAGCAGTAAGTAATGTTGACGTGAGCTGACAGCTGGGGTTTTGGTCCGTTAAGTCGGGGAGAATTGATTTAAAGTCAGCCTGGCACATTATTTCTTACTTCGAAGGACAGACAAGCGGTGAATTTGATAGCTAACGTGTGCTAGCCGCGGAGGCTAGGCAGCTAGCCTGAGCTGTAGCTTACCACACCGGTTTCACTGGCTGGCTGCGTTTCATTGACAATATCTGTAAATTTCAGATCAGAAACGAATGCTTTGCTGTCATGTGTTGAAATAATCGGTTTTATTCATCAAGCAACATCAACCAACCAGATAATGCCCAGTATCTATTATAAAAACACGCTTCGTGGTGATGTTAAATTGCTAATATGAATGATAGCAGGACTCAGCCTTTGATGATGACAGCGCTACTGTGGCCATGAGGGGCCATTCCCTTACTAGTCAGCATCTTGCATTAGCTACGTATCTTCTTCCTGTGTTATTTGTGACCACCAGTCAGGGCATTGCTTTAATATCAATCGAAAATAAATCCATTTACATGGTTTAGAAGTGTTATCTCAGTGATGTTGGTCTTTTAACTTTTGATCTGGGCAGCAGGGTGGACCATGTGTGAGCGCTGGCCCTGCTGAAGTGTCCTTGAGCAAATCTCTGAATGAATTCCTGCCCTTGCAGCAGGGCTACTCTGTAGCTGACGGACTCTGATCTCCTTTTTATAAAGTGGGAAGGCGTAATACCAACACGGCCTCATGGGGATCAGTGACATATAACATTACTATTAATGCAAATGGTGTCTGATTGCATCGGTCAGCAGCATTTAGAGCTGCCTCACTGAAATATTGATCCTTTAGAGTCAGTGCTATTTTCTAATCTTACTTCAGCAGCTTCGGGTTAAAGTGCAAGCGATGCATAAAAACTTTGGCTTTAAGGCCCGTTGTGTGCTTGCGCTTCATCAGCTTTGGCAAGGCTACCTCATCACGATCAGCTGTTCATTTTTGATGATGGAGTAGAAAAGAAACTGCACTTTTCCCTCGCTCCACCCTCCTCTCCATTCCTCCCCGCAGCTCCGTCAAGTTACTTTGTGGTAGCAGAGGAGTTGTAGTACGGGAGTAAAGGAGAAGGAGTGCACAAAGCTTTGGGATGTACCTAAGATGTTGCTTGATGATCTCACATATTATTGGAGCCTTGTATGTTGGTGGTTTTTCATATTCGCCATCATCCAAGACCACAGAAGTAGTCATGTCAGTTATTTCTGATGGTTGATTTCCACATTAAGCTTTTAGCCAGGCTCTTTATTTTCTATTTTTGAGGAATCTGTAACACACAGTTTCTTTCCCTTCATCTTGCTCTCAGAATTGGACAAGTGAGTATTCTTCATGACAATGACTTGTAACTTGGTTTAAGCTTCATGTTTCTCTTTTTTGTGCATAGTTGTATTTCCAGTGTAGGTTTAATTTACTTTACAAGATGGTGATTGTTTAATTTCTTTCTCAATGGCTTGCGGCTAAATGGATGAAAAGAACGTGTTGATCATTTGGCTTAGAGACTAGTTTGATCTCAACACTTTGACCACAGAAGGTGAGTCAGAAGCTTGTGAAATATTCTAGAATGAACAGCAGGAAATGACTTCCTGAAACTGGGTTAAATCCATCCTGGCCAAATCCATTTCAGCACTGCCAGGTCAAAAGCACTATTATCCTCATGATGAAACATTCAGGGCAGACATGGGCAACTGAGTGCCGAGATTATGCAGATTTTTTGTTCCAACCAGGGGAGCATCCCACAGCTGTCAGTTATGATTGGGCTTCTCAACCAATAGCAGATGTTCAATTTTGATAGCGTAGAAAACAAACTCAAATGACTGCCACTTTTCCTCTCCTCTGCTCTGCTCCTCCCTTTATCAAGTTACCTCATGTTACCTCCTGGTCTGGTAGGGGCGAAGTGGAGGTGAGGAATGGGAAGAAAGGAGGAGGAGAGAATAACCTTTGGCATAGTTTTTGGGAGGAACAAAAGCCTATATACTCTGGGCACCTACACCCAATTCATGAATGCATTTCCTGTATCACAGCAGAATGCTGTTCAGTCATAAAAACGCATGTCTTGATCAATATGACTTGGCCATCATCAAGGACAGAGCAAAACCTCTGAACACCTAATAGTTCATATTTTGGTTTGTTTGTATGAGTTTGTCAGTGCTTTTATCACAGTTCCATCCATAACAGCTTATTTGTTGTGCTATTTCATTTCATGTGAAACATCTTGTAAATCTGTACAGAAGAGTACTATTAAGGTGAATTATTATTCAGAACCCAAATCCTCTAAAATTTAACCTTTTACAGAAAGAATAGAATTTACAGTTGTATTTGTCAGTAATGCTAAACAGAAGCCAAACATCTGTCAATTCTATATGCTGTCATTCTATTTCCCCTCATAATTCCTTGGCTGCAACAATATGTTGCAAATCATGAAGGCAACAACTAACACGTTTTGCTTCAGTACTTGTAAAGTATAAAGTTTTGATGTATCAAGTCAAAGCCAAAGCATAGCCAGAGCATACAAATATAGGTTGCTGTGGCCTACAGTGATTATTGACAAATTGCATAGTCCTTTAGATTTAAAATAGACTGCACAAAGGGGTAATCCAGGAGAAATGTATTTTATGAACTTGCTAAATGCAGGTTAATAGCTATGTGTCCTTTTTTGCCTGTGTTTTTTCATAACAAGCTGTAATGTTAGCAATAATGACCTGTAATAATGTCATCATCACAACCAGTAAATCCAAATGATATTTTTATGTAGAAATGGTTTTTGGGAAAAAAATCTTCTATGTATGCATTAATTTGTCTATTTATCTTTGTCTGGATGCTCAGTTATTTTGATAGCCATTATGTACGTGGTGAAATGAACTCGGGCCTTGGCACACTGCAATTTTTGCTTCACCTCAAACGATTTACTACATCCCCAATGGGTATTCAGAATGAAAAACACCCAATCCGAGTTCATTTTCCCTTGTTAGCATTTTTTTTCCCTTCAGACTGCTCTAGATAGACATTGGTCTAACTTGGGAATGAGCATTAAAATGTTTGCTGTGAATGATTTAATGCATGGCACTGCCTCTTGACATATCATAAACCAGTAGATTTCATTCACTGAACATTTTATTTAACCCTCATCTGCTTGTGCCTTCCCCCATTTCCTGCACACTGCATGTTTTCTGGGATTGATTTACAGACTCTGTAAACTGTAGGGGATTATCCCGTAAACAGTTCTTTGTCAACACAGTTGCTCTCTAACTGATCAACTGATATCAGTTTGAGTCTTAAAGATTAATCCCTGTTTGTGTCTAAAACTGTTTGCCTCTTTGTAACTAATCCAAGAGCCTATCCCTGTTATTCTCTTCTTTTTTTCCTGCAACGGATCAAAGATGATGCCTCAGAAGATCCCTCAGTGCTCCGCAGTGGATCAGTCGGAGCCTGATCTACTTCCCAGCCATTGTCAGGTGGACCGTTCCACTGATGCAGCAGTGGGGGGTCGAATCAAGGCTGACTCAGGCCAGAGAAACGGAGAGACGGCGTCATCCTCCCCAGAGAGTGGCAGCCTGAATGGAGATGGGAAGCGTAGCGGGAAAAGTCGGCGTCGTCGGAAACGTGTGTCAAATCCTGAGAGCCGCATGGAGGGGACGGATGAAGGCAAGATCAAGAGTGAAGAGAAACCAGACCAGGGGAGCAGCAGACAGCCCGACTGCACAGCTCTGCTTGGCCTGCAGTCAGAGTGCGCTGCTGTGTGGTTTGAGCGCAGCATCTATGAGCAAGCTGAGAGCCGGTACCAGTGTTGGCTGGCGCGCTCTTCCAACGGGACCAACTGGCCAAACAGGTCACCTCCAGCCCCAGAGAACCACTCCACCACTCTGTCCTTTGTGCCACCCCCACGACCGTCCTGCCACCACGCTGAGCAGGTGGCTTGTCACCACGTGGTACAGGCTGTGTGGGTGAATAAAGTAAACTTCGACCAGGCTGAGCGTCACTACATTGAAGAATCATTACAGCCATCCATTCCAAATTCCCTGGACATCCCGTCTCCTCCTAACCACCCCATCACATCTGCAACACCCGATGAAGGATATCAGTCTCTTGCCCTAACTCCTGCAACTCCTATCCAGCAAGCAGCTGCCACACCAACCACGCAGCAGCCGATTAACGGACTGCCCCGTATCCCAGTGGAGCTGCTCAGAGATGTGTGGCTGGAGAAACCCCTGTATGACCGTGCCGAGGCAGCCTTCTACCAGAACCTCTACGGCAACAATTCCTCCAAACGGGCCAACTCCCCCTCCACCTCCAGAAGTAGCGATCACCCTCAAAGCCTTGTAGAAGAAGAGGAGGAAGAAGAAGAGGAGGTGGTAGAGGAAAAACAGGTGGTCACGCAGGGCAAGGCAGAAGTCTTTCACGCCCTGCACCCTATCCAGGAGGAAGAGGAGCCAGCTGAGGCACCAGAGGAGGAAGAAGTGGCAGTGTCAGGAGTCTGCTACTTCCTTCACCCGGACAGCGAGCGGGTGTGGCTGGACAAGTGGCGCTATGATGCAGCAGAGAGCCGTTTCCATGGTCACTGTGCGGGTGAAGCTCTGGTGGTGCAAGGGGTTCGGGGGCCGGATGCTGAGGCCTCAACAGTTACCTCCACCAGCCCACTGAGGGACAAGTATGACCCAGCGCTGGAGAATGGAGCCACTCCAAGCCTTGCAGTTCCTCTCTATGCTCTGTGTTATTTTGTCTTTACATGTTGTGGATTTATCCTTTTTCGTTTGAGTGAGAGTGACATCTTTTGATCTTTGTTTTTTTCCCCCCCTCATACACATCTTTTTTGTATAACCTTGGTTTATTCTTGTCATCTGGTCTGTTATATTATTTTCATGCATGATTGTTTTACTATTTTGTCAAGTTTGTTCTCAAGTTGCTTTTTTTTCCCTGTTTTTTTTTTTTCAAGGTTACATTGAAATTGCGTTGGGATGGTGTGACTGGGGGAGAATTGTAAAAAAACAAAACAAAAAAAAAACAGCATTGGCCATATAGAATTCTCTGATCTGATACAGTATAGCTAAGAAATGTAAACATTGTCCTGAGGAAATATTTGGTGACTTAAAAGTAATAGTATTACTTGAAGTAGTAATGGTAGTGGTAGCGATGTTTATTAAGTAACCTACTGTGTCCTTTTCATAAATCTCTCTCTTGACCTCCTTTGCTCTTTCCCATGTAGCACCATGAGCACAGTCGACTTCCTGGCCCAGGAGAAGATCTGGTTCGACAAACCTCGTTATGATGAGGCAGAGAGACGTTTCTATGAGCACATGAATGGCACATCACAGTCAGTGCAGGTATCTACACTGTCTCAAAAGTCCATTCTGTCCCTTGGTTTAAGTTGTCACACCTCCTATCTCAAACCATTTTGCGCTGGCTGCCTTGCTTCCTTTTTTGTAAGCTCATACTAAAAATCATATGGGGACACAAAATGGCTATGTTGATATTTGGCATTTGAGTGCAACTTTTATCATCCAATTACATCAGGTTGCATTAAGTGACATGTCTGGAGGGACAAACAGCAGGTTCACTGAGCTTACAAATCACATTTGGAAGTGATCAGGCATTCAAAATTCTGCGCAGTCTGGTGTGCAGAATTATAGTGCCTATACAGCCAATGTAAAGAGAAGAGGAGGGAGAGTGAAAACAATGAATGTATATGGGATTTAACTCAGGGGTTTTCAAAATGTGAAGATTGTGAGCCTCCCCTTGGAAAAAGCTTAGAAAAGTGTTTGACCAATATAAGGATTGACTAGTATAAATAATGACCTATGTATTTTTTTTTTTTTTTTTTTAATTCTTATAAGGATTTAGGGGCAAACACCATTCTGCAAGACATTGCTCGTGCTCGGGAGAACATCCAGAAGTCTCTAGCAGGAGTAAGTATCATTATATAGGCAGTGTACTGTGTCGGCCTCTTATCTGACTGTTATGCAGTTGGTAGTACAGTGTATTGTGGCATACTGTAATTAAACTTGTAAGAAAGTGGAATTTACATGGAGAAATTATTTACAGGTATGTACTAAATTTGAATTCTCAGGATTTACAAATGTGCAAGAATTACTGGATAGAAGCTCCAAGCTCGATTTTTTTAAGTATTTTGAGTACAACCACAACTCAGTTATTACATCTTCTCAAATCTGTTGTTGCAAACTCTCAGATGTTGTCTTGCATGTGACAGATGGTGAATCTGTGTGCTGTCTCTTTGGCTTCAAGCGTTGCAGGACAGTTGTTGCAAATTGGATCATCAAACGTAGCTTCAAGTAGGAAGTAGGGGGATGGGGTCATCATACAGATTTTGTAAAGTTATACTATTTATGATACCCAGCAATATATGCTCTAGTTTTTTGCCTTATCACCTACCATAGTGTACGTTGGTGAAAGAAGACTTGGAACAGTTGGTGAAACAACCATAAAAGTCGAAATTTTATTAAATGAAATGGTGAATCACTTGTATTGCAAGTTTTCCGGTGGCTCCTAGTGATATGGAAATGGTCTTATTGCTGATAAATAAGACAGCATTCAATTACCAGACTTGTAAATGGAGTTTTGCAAAACATTCGCTCCAAGAACATATTGGTCTAGGAGCCTCTCAGCACTTAATTAACCAAATCCAATATGAATATCATAAATATTTGGAGATGAAACATACCTTGCTTGGAATCATAGCAAGAATAACTATAGAATTAAGGTTTGATGATTAGTTATGATGACAAAAACAAAAAGGGTCCTTGTAACAGCTCCTCTGATTGGTTATGCAGTTGCTGTAAGGCTTTCAGGCCCACCTCACCTTTCGATTTTTCCTTGCAGTGTCTTAAAGCCACAGGGCTGGCTATCACTTTTGCAATAAACGGCCACAATATTTGAAGTGTTAAGGGCACAATAGCATCTGAAAAGTTGCAGATTCAAGATATAATCACTGAATTGTGCTTTTACTCAGAAAATACATTTAAAGAAAAATGTAAATACTGACTGAAGATTCTCAGTCATCCAGGTGATGGTACTTCTAAGCGCTATACAAAAGCAGCTGGACTTTAAGAACCTAAAGCAAGTCCAGTTACCTTTTGTATAGCACTTAGAAATTAAATACTGACTTGCACATTTCATAATCTGTGAATTCAAATTTAGGACATGTGTGGAAAATGTTCCAATAAGCAAGTTCTTACGTTTTGCTGTAATACCACCTTCATACATGTGGGTGTGAGTGGAAGTGTGCAAGCATCTGCTTTTAGCACGATCTTTTTCATGATCTCCTAACTTTACTTTCACTCCTTGGTTGCCCTGAGAAATGCTCTGTTTTACGCATCTCAGTAGCATTCCTTCATGTTCAAAACCCTTCTGCATGTACTTCATTCAATTCTGTTCCTCCTCCCCTCCCTTTCCCCCTTTTCCCTGGTTTTCCTTTTCTGTGCCGCAACCCTCC
>OMKZ01020592.1:0-25397 GCA_900302535.1 Neoniphon sammara | reverse complement strand
GGGAAGCAGAGTGAGAGAGAGCGGAGAGGGGAGGCAAAGAGGTGAGGGGAGGGAAGGAGTCGAGGTTTTCAAGAGCAGCTGGTCCAACTGATGGTAAAGACACACTGTCACGGTCACAGGCGTCAGATGGCGGTGCAGAGAGTTCTGGGAGATCTAAGATGCTGTCAGTCTGAACACTGGCTGCCTGGGTGCTGGGCTGCTCTGTTCGCCCGCCTGGTGAGAGCGAAGCCCCTGTTCTCCTCCGGCTGTGAGCCTGACTCAGACGCAATCTGCTGGACTTCAGAGTCACCTGGCCCGGATAACGCTGTGTGAGCAGTAAACAGGTGTCACAAAGAGTCGAAAAGAGCTCAACACTCAACAGTGATGCAAGTAGACAAGGACTGAGTGAAGTGGAGCTGAACATTAGTAGATAGTGGACGTCCGAGCTCCTACCTGTTTGAGGCTGCGAAGTCTGTCCAGAGTTCTCTGTCTCTCCTGACTCACTCTGGCATTTCTCTTCAGCTCCTCGTCTTCCTCAGCTTCTCTTCTCTACAAAGAAAAAAGCAGAAACAGATGGAACCAAGATATCACATTTTATAATTTGAGTCTGCACAAGTCCGCCTGCGCTTTTTAGGTTTTTGGTGAGTAAAGAGCAACAGTAAATTTATACCTGCCTGCATATCCATCAGTTTCATGCCCATTTAGACCTCTACCACAGACACACAGACAAACTCCACAAGCACTGAGGAACACAGGGAGCCCAAATATGACATAAAACTGGATCTTACCTGTTGCAGTGCTTGAAGGGGACTGCTGTCTTCATGGCTACCTTGGCATTGCTGTACCTTCTGGTTGTGATTGACGATACAAATTTCCTAATAAAGGAAAACACAAACACATAGATTATGTTTATTGAATGACAGCTGCACTTTTCATAAATATCTTTAACACCTAACAACATGACAGTTTATCTCATAGGAAAAAGGGATGCTCATTACTGCTTACCTTCTTGTTTTTGAGGTAGGCTTTCTTGGCGGTGATTCGGCCCCTGCGGGCCTCTAACTGCCGTGTCCTCTGCTGGAGGACACTGAGCTCTTCTTCTCTGAGGGGGGTTGGAAGGACTGCAGGGTCCTCTACACCCTGCATGGCATCAGGGCTCTCATAGGCATCGTAGTACACGACCTCATCCTGTCTCTCTAGTAGCACACACAAATATACACAGATAGTTCTGAAGTGCTGCTAGTGCTGATCCTCAGCTCTGAAAAATGCCGTAAAATACATGACAAAGGCACATCTCCAAACACATTGTTTGTTAAATTGATCAATGCAATGGATCTTTTACTTGATTCAACTGATCATTTAAATGTTAATGAACTACCTGAAAATAAGCACTCACACTGTACTTATGTGCTGCTTAGCAACTCAGTTTAGCAGATGTTCAAACTTAATTGCTGGGAGCATGAATAGTGAATAGTGAATAGTTTTTTTCAACTATCACTGCAAATGTTTACTAAACATTTGCGTTCTTTTGCCCGTAATGATTTACTACTCTGCAGCACTTTGCAGTGATTTGAGCGCAGCTGAGAAAGTGCAATCTCTTGAAGCTCACTGCTTAAAAATACAGTAAAGGATAGAATTCAAGGTCACTGTGCTATGGTGTTTGCAATCCTCCAATATGGATATCATTACAGGTAGAAACTGTCATACTGAGTTATACAAATACACAGCCCCAGGACAGCCCTAATTATAACGTCCTCACCTGTCATCTGCCTTCGCAGACTCTGCAGCTGGGCGGTCAGCAGCAGCTCCTCACAGCGTAGCACCTCTGCCTGAATATCATACAGCTGCAGCTGCAACTCATAGTACAGCGCCTCCAACTGGTCCAGGCGCAACATGGCATCCTCCCCACCTTGCAGACTCTGCATCTGGAAGCACAGCCACATGCTGGCATTACTGCACCAAAGGCCAATGTTACTTTGTGAATACTACTGCACTATCTGTGCCTACAGAACTAAATGCAGCTATAGCCTGAAATCCTTGCAGTATCGTAACAATATTGATACTGAGATATTCAGTCACATCTGACAGGGCCAATGTCTCTCTCACATACACACACACACACACTACACTGTGGCTTACATCAGTGATCAGTGATCAATTTCCTTGTGACTAGCTTGAGTGTGTGTCATTACCTCCTCCTTCAAGCCATGTTTCTTCTGTTCCAGGCAGATTTCCTTGGCCCTCATCAGCTGCAACGTTTCTTTGGAAACGGCATACTGCAGCCGCTCCATGCGTTCAACTGCTGCAGTCCAGGCTGACTTGCCAAACTTCCTCTGGTCAACACGCATTCGCTCATAAACCGCTGCAACATGTACACACACATGCACACACATCCAACACAAAACAAGAAAAAGGAGTCATTTTTGTCATATACTGAGTTAGAGACTGACATTCACGCAGTGTTGAATATAGTCCATGAATGCTTTGAATCAAATCTCGTGTGAAAGTTTTTTCTGATGGTAAACAAAGCCTGTTTTTCATGGTTAAACAGCAATTAACTGGCAAATTTGTAAGCAGCGAATTTCTGAAATACTTTGAGGATTAAAATGATTTTGGTTGAAGGCAGTGCTTACATAAAGCAGTCTGGCTTGTGAAAGCTTGGAGATTAGGGTTTGGGAAAGGGAATGTTGATTTTGAATGATCTCCACATCTCTTTGATTCTTTAGTGATGAATAGTTAGGTGCAGTTTGTTAATAAATACAAATTTTATTCTAAGGTTGAAGGGTCAAGTCAATGTCATGCTAACATTCTATAGGAGATTGATGGACATGCCATTTTTCTGTGTTTACCTTTCTGTGCTCGAGTAGTTGTTTCAAAAAACTTGACAGTCAGGTCCTGTATGGAGAGCACAGCAGCATGAGCCTTCCTCTGCCACTCCTCATCCTCTTTCCTCAGGCTCTCCACTCGACGAGGTCCCAGGCGCTCCGTCTCCAATGAGATCTGAGGACGTCAAAGCAGATAAACATGAGAACTTCACCTAAAGGCCAAAGCAAGCCAAATCTTTTAACACCATCTAACTTTACAGCCCTGTAATACCGGTAAGTTACACAAGATGGTGCTTTGAGGTGACGATGCAACCAAAGGCATGCCAGTGCATGTTTACTCTTAGAGTGACATTAACCTAGTGTCCTACTGAGGCAGAACAATAACAATAACAATCTAAGGTTAAAAAAAACTGAATACAATCAGTAAGGACTCTGTTACTCTTTACGGCTCCATACTTCCACACATCACACCCAGATCTATCACACCCATTTTTTTTTCTTTTTGTGCAGTCGTTACAGGCCATGTGAGGAGAGTGAGAAACAGGGAGAAGGCTGTGCCACGTGGAGTCCTGTCCTTGCTGTTGTCTATGAACTACATCCCCCCAGAGAAGAGTACAAGGAACAAAATGTACACAGAGAGCCAACAAGCTAACTTCCCTGTGAGGGCCTCTGCATATGCATCCATATATTAATATCTAAATGTAAAACAGATGTGTGTAGGTGCTCAAAAATGAACAGCATTACCATAGTAATCAATGGAAAACCTCACAAGGTCTTGTTGATTTATGTTTGTCAGTAAACTTAATGATTTGTGTGTGTGTGTGAGTGTGTGTGTGTGTGTGTGTGTTGTGTCTCTGCACGTGAGAGAGAAGAAAGGGGAGGGGATTTGGGGTGAAATGAAAAGAGTGAGTGGGGGAGGAGAAACTGTGTGAGGCGTCAGAGACCAGAATGAAAAGTCTGAGGGAAAAGAGCACTTAAAGACTGAGAGAAGTTGGGAGAGAAAGAAAAATGCATGTTAGCCCCATGTTAGTCATGATCTCATTGCTTAGGTATCCTTAAATAGAGGGGATATTCAACCTCCATGCAAAGTACAGTACTTTAGTTAAAAGGAAGTGCATTGTTATGCTGGGTGCTACTACCAGAGGGCTGACATCCTGTCCTAAAACACTGGAAATGATTCAGTGATCATGATGGTAAAACATCATCTTAGAAATGCAAATAAACCCTCTAATTTAACGAAATGTATTTTTTGACAATATATATCTCCTCCTGCATTACGCTCTATTTTGCCATAAGATGTGAACAGATGTGAAGGCCTATGTGAACAGACATGAAGAGAACAGCCTGCAGCAGAGTTCCAAGTTAACACCTGCCAAGCACCAAATTTCATTAAAATTTATGTTTGTTAGATAAATCAAAAAAGGTCGCCCACCAAACTGGCTGGTAGCTTCTGAGACAATAACATGTGAGGTGTTCAGCTGTATTCAGTCTTTCTTTGGTTTTTGCCTGTGCTGTAGCAAATCAAATCGAAGTAAAATGTCTCTTTATAAAACGGGCTCTTGATCTGTTACACTAGCTCTAACACAAAGCATTACCATCTAAAGATTTTATGCCAAATCTCTGAGATGAGGTAACTATTGGACTTTTTGGCCCACAGGGTAATCATTTGGCTTGAGGACACTTGGATCATGCTGTTTGGAGTAATTACATGGCCATTTTCTGCTCTTTCTGGAAATCAAAAGAACCAGTTCCCCCGGGGTCCAAAAATCATGTATTCAGTGACTGAAAGACAAGAAGACAAGGTGGAAGCATTTTCCTGGTGTCAAACCAACCTGAGAAAAAAAGGGCTAACAAAGCTAGCATTGCCACAATAAACAACACTTCAATTTGATTAGTGTCTGATAAAAGTTTTTAAGAATAACGACTTTCATCACTTTCTATTAAATGGTATGCTTCATTTTGTTCATGGACTTGGTAAAAACAAATGTCCATGTGACTATCTGAAATGATATGTTATAAAGTCCTACAACTGAATTATTTTGTCACATAAATTTGGTCATAATTACAACATTGGCTGCTATTCCAAAAAATTAGCACTCTGAGATTAGCAGATTAGCTGGGGTCCAAGATTAGCAGCTACTCTTGGACCTTGTAGTTTCCCACTCCCTGGCCCTCTCAACTGTCACTTCGTGGTGTTGGTCTCAGACACTCAATCCTAATCCCTGCCTCATTAATAATCTACCACTGCAGACGATACAGCTAAAGAGGATATAGATTAGAGGAAGAGGTGTAACTCAGGTCAAAATGAATGGGAGGCGATGTCATCAAAAAGTTAGCGGCTGCTCATAGTAGACCCCATGTACAAAGCTAATGTTAGCTAACTATTTATACTGTGGGTATAATTCTATTACTTTATATATTCAATAAGCCGTAATGTTACATACATAAGGTACATTGTTATTATGACAGGACAGTAACAGTTTTGCACTAAAACTGTTACTAACTCAGCCGTTCACACACCACAGGCCTATAGCACCATTCAGTCATCACTCCACATATTCCTCTGGCATTCAATAGAGAGCGGGACAGTGGGACAAAGGCAGAGAGCGAGAGATAGCTAGGCTGACTACTAATGTTGTACCACTAATTAATGATTTTGGTGGCAATGATATCTCAAGTATGCCAAGTCTAAAATACTGTCACACCAAATGTCTGCTGCATGGCTGTGAAGAGAAGCAGTCTACGGTATGAGAAGTTGTTAATGAATAAGCGAATCTGAGCAGAAGCAGCCAACTTTAACTATTTGTAAGTAATTAAATAATAAAATGAAGCACATTGACATTGTTATCAGTTGTGAAAATGCTCCAGTATAATATCCTTTCTCAAATTAGGCACCATCTTGCTTTTTAGTCCCAGCCTTCTGGACAACACTTTCATACAAAGCTGGGGTAGGATGAGGAGGGGAGGAGAGAGTGAGTGACTCAGTCTTCTCTTTACACCTCTCTGGTCAACAGCTGTTGGTGACAAAACACAGAGGTGTCAGACTCACACTGAAATAGCAGTGACACCACTTCCCATGTTTGGAGGCTGGGATTACTACAGAAACACACTGCATGATGGCCCTTATCTCACAAGGTTAAAATAGCCATTTAAGACCTTAGAGAGTGCTGTAGCACCAGTAGGCAAGACTAGTTTATCAGGCAACCTCTGAGTATTGGATTAATACAACACAACTTCAAGGGCTAAGAGACTACTGATGAAAAGGTTAGGTTGCTAACAGCAATAGCATGATGACCAGCAGATTTTAGATCTAATTGCAATTTAGTCACTAGAGATCTCAACTTCAACGGGCATTATGTTACATGATTAATAAAATGTCATCCAGAACCATCTGACTCTGTTTTGTCTTCATTTTTCCTTATCAAAACCGCAGCTCCCTTTACATTGGTATTAAAACGTGTCCTGTATTTTATAATTTAACTGCTATACACTTGCACCATGCATTAAAATATTTGATGTTCCACTGCACAAAGTAGATTGCAGAATATTTAAATTAACACTTCAATATTTACATCCTTCAAACCAGATAATATCTTGTATTTCTTGTTTCCCATCTAAGCATTATAGACACCTTTTATTGGCTGTTACGATGGGGTGTAACAGTTAACTTTTCCCAGGCTGGTTTGTAACTCCTTTTTTTTGGCCATGGTTCAGTCTGTATCACTGTTTAGCTTGAAAAAAAATGAACAATTGACCAAATGAATGTGTTTCCATGCACACCAAATTGGGCTCCAATATTGTTATTCAGCTGAATGGGGCTTGTGCCAGTGCTCTGCAAGGGATGTAAAACCTAGCAACAGAAAGTGTTTTTATGCAGCTCACGGAAAAATCAGTCATTAGGCCTAATAATTATTAGTAGGTCTAATAACTGTTATTATTAATGGTATTAATGGTGATTTTGGTTTTGCTTCAAACTGTCATGCTACCACCCAAGCCTGTCATCTGTTTGCATTTACATCTTGATAGTTACATCTTTTTGTTCTATCTGAATGCAATATCATGTGTCAAAAAATACTTTCCCAATTCTAATCAATACATTCCATTTTTCTTTTTTTTCTTTTTTTTTTACATTAATGAAGACTATCCTTCATTCTGCCACATTTTGAAATATTGTGTAAAACTGCCAGTTTGATGTAGACTAATGTTATGCACCCACCAGTTGCTGTTTAATAACAGCCTATGTGAGACAGTAACTGAAACCTACTACACAATTATGTCAGACATGTCACAGAAAACACATTTCTTATTCATGGCTGCCCTCTGACCTTCCAGGCAACAGGACACCCACAGTGCACTGCCCAGACATCCAATAGGGCCACGCCACAATACACCATTCATCAAATACTTAATACCCTTTGTTGCTGACACTCATTCAAGTGATCATTCATTCACCTGTTCATCTGCTCTCCCATTCACTCGTTCATCTGACATCTTTAAATGTCTGCGATTTGGTAGGCAGAGTGGAACAGATGCAAATGCAGTTATATGAATATTCAACTTAAAAATCAGCCTGGACAATAACAACCATGAAATACCACAGCCAAGAGGCTAGAAGTTACATTAAAGAGCACATCAAACCCTAAGCACACAAACCATCTAGATATTTCTGTGTATAATACTGTCCATGTATGACCCTGCTGCCTGCTTTCTCAGGTAGACAAGACATAAACTTAACTCCAGTTCATTATAGAAATCTATAAACATCAATAACATTTCTGAAAGTGCAAAGCATTGTGGTGACAGGCTTGCTATACAAAAACGGCCTCGCACATGTAATGTGTATTCACACTTGCAGATGAAGACAGAATGGGCTGTAATTCTAGCAAGCACCTGATAGTTGACTGCTCTTGTCTCTTTTCACCTAACCCAACTGGCAACATCAACATCAAGCAGGATGCAAACTGTATGTAAATACATCCTGTCTCCTCATTCCCTAGTTCCTCTCTTGTCCCTTCTTAACAAAGGAGAACGTCCATTACATTACATACTGCAACGTCCCTTACTCATCAGTTTGGAAGAAACCCAGCCTCAGCATGAATCAAGGACTTATTTGCATACAGCTTTGTTTTCAGCCGTTGGATTGCCCTGAAGGGAGCACATGGTCGAGCTGGAAACATGGGCATCAGACAGAGTGAAGACTTTCTGCAGGCTCTGTAAACCATGACAGAAAACAGTAAAAAGTTTGAGGTGTGTGGAGGTCTTGTCTTTTGTTTTTGAGGGTTATTTTGATGGTTAGACAATCCACTTTACTGCCATAACCCAATTACTCTCAATAACTTGGTTGCTTGTGTGAATAAACACACTGAATAAACAGACCTCAAGTCTGAAAGTAAAACGGACTTGAATATTATAACAGTTTCTTAAGGTTCAGTTTTGCATTATGCCATACAGTAACAGGAATGCATCACTCTGTTTTCACAGACTTTTTTTGACAGTTAAGAGACAGTTAAGAGATCTCTGGGACAGTTTTGACTTTTGAACACTTTGCAGAAACTGTCAAGTGAGTATTGATATTGATTAAATATTTATATTCTTATATTCATGCCTTCTCTCATGTCATACTGATTGTTGCCTGAACCCTGAAGCTCTTCCTTACCTGCATGTTGTGAAGAATGAAGCAGCCTGACATGATGAAACTTAATTACACATAATTACACTTGCATTGTCACAACATAATGAAATTCCAGTAATAATTCAAAACCACTACAAAAGATGAATTAAATAAATTCGACACAAAAAGAATAAAGTGTATTTTGAGAAGACACACCTTCACACACATCGACAGAAGCACACAGCACTGTCTTCTGTGTGGTTTACTGGCAACATGCTGGGCAGAAAAGCATGCTGGGTAAACGTAGGGGCAGACTAGAGAAATCTTGCCTGAATAGGGCAGTTCAGAAATGTTTTCTGTTTGGCCAGGAAGCTGTTCACACTGACTGATTCATCGCATATGAAGAAAAGACACGGGGTTCTCCTGGGGTGGATATATGCTGTATGTGTATATATCATATGTGTGTGCTATATGCCTGTGCACTAGCTAACCAAATGCAGATGAGCTGCTAATTTACTAGTCATGGCAGTAAGTTCAACAGTGTCAGTGACCTACAGTTAACCTTGTGAAGCACAGATTGACACATGGGACAGGGGATAGCTGTGTTTTCATTATTGCTGTCTAACAACACTCCAGGCCACACGCTGTCTCATGCTTATGTAAACCAATTGCACACAGCTATAAGCCTTTCAACATACTTTGATAAAGAGACCTATATGAGAGCCTGTTTGTTTCTCTTCTCAATGGTGCATCATTAAACTTCACAAAAATGATGTAACTGACTCCTCCTCTCCTGTGCTCTGACCTACACTTCACATACAACCGCTAAACTTTCTGATATGACTACATGAATGGGCACTGTTGTTATCAAATGTGACGGCACTTCCGGCTCATTCACTTTTTCCCCCTGCCACATGCAACAAGCAAACATGTTTGAAAAACCTGTGTTTGGGCCTGACAGAGTCAGCAGTCTTCACTCACACAAAAGGACAGTCTGTACTGACTGTAAGTCCCAAGTGCTACCCATCTTCAACCCTGACTAGCCCAGATTCAAACTGAGCATTGGAACTGGTGGTAGATTCATTTAGTCTGACCTCAGCTTAAGGAATGTAGCCTAGATGTGGGCACGAAACTACTCACAACACTGAGTGAGTTAGTGAGGGTGTGTAAGAGGGAGAGGAAGAGTCAAATACAAGGCAAAGACAAATGAAGACGTATGTTGAGAGGTGAATGTCATATAATGCTGTTCAACCAGTCAACCACAAGGTTTCATGGTAAGGATTCTCCAATAGCCCAGGGCCAACAAGTGACTGACATGAGCTTGTCGGTGGGTCAGTGAGTTGGCCAGTTGGACCATTGCTGAAAAAAACATTCTGGTTGTACTATTTCTCACCAGGGGATAAGCCAGTTATTTTTGCCTGTCTCTGTGATTGGCCCACCTGATAATAAATTAATCACATGGGGCATTTGTTGTGGCATTTGTTGGTAATTTCAAAGTAAAGTGCATTAGGCTGGCCTTTCAAAAATACCTACAATTACAGCAAACACACAATTTGATGTTTTGTGAGTTGATGTTTTTTTTCATGTTAGTGTTGTTAATAATTGTTCAAAAGGGCCAATTTACACTTGGAAGGTATATTTTAGTCAGTAAAATCAAATACTTAATCAAATCAAAAAAGTTCTTTTCGTCATTAAGTACTTATTTATTTTCTGTTGATGATTTTTCAGTCATTTTGCTGTTATATTTAATGTGCAGTCACCATATGTTTCATAGGAATAATTTCATAGGAATACCTATATTTCTTAGTTGATTTTTGCCTGCTGTGCCAGTGACATATACTAGGGACAAGGATAACTCTCTTCCACTGACCCCTAACAGTGAACCCTTCACCAGCAGGGCCATGGGACAGTAGAGATTAGTCTTCAGATTGCCTCCCCAATGAAGCAAAAAAAACACAAAATGGAAGTGGAGAAAGAGTGTGGAAAACAGAGGAGCCTGTGCTGAGCCTGCAGAATTACTGAGTGGTTTAGAGGCCACTGTAACAATACTTATGCTGGTTGTTAAGCTGCTCTGGGTGCGTAAAAGCCTCTCTGGCTGATCCTCTGCTCTGTTTGGCCTCCTGAGGCCCGAGATGTACAGAAACAGTGTGGCATAAACCAGCTACTACACCATCACCACCATCCAGTTAGCCTCAGCGACTAATGGTAATATCATTACTGAAACTTAGGAATGTAGGCTCCATGAAGGAAATTAGAGTGCAGTGGTTTAGGGCACCTTTCCCAGCACTAAACCTTGGTTTTTAAAACAGACAAACCACAGAAAGAACAACCTAACTGTAAGTATTCTACAGTAAAGAAAGGCAGCCTGGCAGAGGTCAAAGTGTGTTCCAGGACAGACCAGTTAGAGGGTCAGAGTGACATCTAAAACCTACTTAAACCAAGCCCTACAGCAGATGGTAGTTTGCATATGTGTGTGTGCGTGTGTGTGTGTGTGTGTGTGTGTGTGTACATGTGTATTACCTTGATCTGCTGCCTGCGCAGCATGGCCAGTTCCCTCATATCCCTGAAAGGCTGAAGCAGGTAGTGATAAAGTTGTGTGGTGGCCTCCAGTAGCTCTCCATAGGCCTGGTCCTCCTCAGGGTAAATCTGCAGCAGTTCTACCATGCTGTCCATGGCACGGTGCTTCTCCAAAACCTGGAACAGAACACACACATGAAGATGTAACTTGATGTTGATGGGGCTGTAGGACTTCACAAACTACAAAAAATAACATAAGGCACACACACACCTGATTCAGCTAGTTATACAAAAGAGTAAGGGTGTGATGCTAGTATTGCTGATTCACTGACAAAACTGAATGTCTGTGTGTGCGGTGGGCCTAATTCTAACTAATTCATAATTACAATGAGACCTAAACAAAGAGCTCTTTCAAAGCTTAGGGAAAAAACGTAAGCCTAATTTATCAAAAGCAAGGGAAAAATGTGTGTGTGAGTGTGTGTGAGAGAGTGCACACACAGACTAACACGCATGTGTGTGGTCAGGAATGATACCATAAAATACATGTATTCAATGCTGTACAATGGGAATAAATTACCCCCAACTGTTGCTGATGCATACCATATGTCCAGCTATCCACAGACTGTGCATTGTTCTTGAGATAAACGCTATCAAAACAGCTATTGTACACACAAACACGACTCATCTCCCAGCTCTCAGGGACCAGTGGCTCCAATTCATACAGTACAATACTTCTCCTTCAGCCCTGCCTTGGATAATATTGAAATGTGCCACGACCCAATCTTACTCCAAAGTAGTGAATAAAGTGCTCGTCTATCTGCAAAGAGAGCTATAGATATGAATAGAGACTCTTATATTAACTCCAGGCTGGTTTTCCATAGCTCTCCAGTTTGGGGACTGGGGTAGACACTGCCTGATTCAGCTCTAACACTGCTCCCACTGTTTACCTTGGCCCTGTGTCTCCCTGGTAACCACTGGCCAACCTTGCACTGACTCTCTACCCCTGCAGCTGCTGCTAGCGTTGGAAGCCCCAAGGCTAAATGATCTGACTCCTGCATGGACGTATGAAGTGTGCAAAACAAAAAAGTTGTTTGAAAAGTTATTTCAGATCCTAGCTACCAAACTCCGTTTCAAAGAGATTACCCTAAAACTTTATTTAACTGATGCTGGAGAGTGCCTTTTCACATGCTGCGCGGTGTAAGAATAAATCATGGACACTGGATTGACATTTCCTTTTACTATCTTCTTCTGTTTTTGTCCAACAACATTCTCAGTTCCTGGTATTTTACATTGTTTTTACATTCAATTGACTCTATTTTTCTTGATACAATTCAGTTTTGAACTGCTGAGTGAAGAGTTTGAAACCTGAAAGAGCAGATGTCCTTTGAGCCTGTGATTACTGGGACACTGTGATATTTGAGCTGGTGAATAGGTAATTTCAAGCCAACATTTGTTGCCTCTCCTTAAGCCTACTGTTGATATTGGTAGGTGAGATGTTGGGGACTTGGGGACTCCGTGTGACTCTTGGCACATTTGCAGGGTCATTGTGGCACATCAAACTGTCTTAACGCCTCTTGTTAGCCTGCAACCATTGAGAGCAATAGGTACGATTGGTGACACAAGGATCTGACACTTTCTATTTGTTCAGGGCTTTACCACTAAAAACTTCTTAGGGTAAAGGAACTAAAGTCAGTGAACATAATGACAATGCAATGGAAGCTGCCAATTCAATAATTTAAAAGATATTCATGCTCTCACCATAGCAGATTAGGTATAGTGGTAAAATGTTCAAACCTTCAGACTTTTCTATCAACTTAGGAACTTTGCAAAGATGAGATCAGCTTGGTTTAATGACATTCAGAGACATTACTGTCTCGATCAACAAGTCATGGCATATCTCAAAAAAGCACATAGGCCCAATTCTGCTGTCAGGATATTAATGAAGAGTAAATGCACATAATGGGACCATATTACCCCATATATTAACATGTCCTCCATCACCTAAGTATGGATCAAGGTTATATCTCAGCTTTTTTAACCACTAAAGAGTGGTCCTTGCCACGTCTGGGCTAATGACAAAACATTACTGAACACTGTCATCTTTGAATGACCACTAATCAAATTACACTTATTATAATATGTTGCACACATATTTCCTCTTACCACGCTGTTGTATTCATTTGTGTCACTGGTTTGTAGCCTGTTTTAAAATTCTGTCTGGCATCTTCAACTGTTTATCTTAATGGCTTCTTATTTATTTCTGCTTCATTTAGTGACAGTGATAGTTACAGTGGTAGTTGTAGTTGTCTTATGCCTGACCTGGAAAAGTGGATACTGCACATCTTTTAAACTTCTGTTGTCGGGAAAAAAGCACTAATAAACCTTTTTGTTAGTAAACACAAAAATAAGACCCTTGATGGAAAGTTAATAGTGTGCATCTAAGATTAAACCACATATTAAGAAAAATAAATAAAACAATGGAAATGCAGGGGTGGCTGCTACTTTGTATGTCATTGCTTCTCACTTTTCCAGTGTCATGCCATGCTCTCATTTGAACATAATGATAAGGTGGTCAATTTAGCAGTTTACAAGTTTCTGAGGAACACTCAAACGTGCCATGAGTGAGAACGTGCAGGACATTCCTGCTGATAAAAGCTACAGCAGCTACTAAATTGGGGCACCTACAGAATATCCGCTCTCACCCTATCATCAGGACTAACTCTTCCAGTTTGTCAGTGTTAAATCTGCCCAGTCTTGCTTGAGCACTTCTCTCTCTGCCTTTTAATTCAAATGTCTGAAAGGAGAAACACGCCTTAACTGCGATGCGAGTAGGCAATCTGTCTTTAAAAGCATACATCACCTCTGCTCTGTCAGCTGAGAACTGTTTAGGAGCTGTAACAACAAAACTTCCACTGCAAACTAGGTCTGTAGGGGAATGATACCACTGATCTCTCCCACAAAATGCATTCTATGGTAAATCTGAACAACCAGTAATAAACTGATTTACCTGGTGAATTTTGCAGGCTGTCCATGATGATAAAATATCTTACATTTTCCATGCAACTAAAGGAAAAATAGGCAAGTCAGTTGTAAAGAAAAGCAACAACGTCTTTGTTTTTGCAATATACTAATATAATCAAAAAAATGGGAACACCAGAATAGAGTTTACACACCAGGGAGCAAAAACATGTTTCAGTAAAATTATGATCCTTACTGCTAACATAAAATAAAATGTTCTGCCACTGCTTTGTATTAAGAAGTTGGCCAGCCCCAAAATGACTATAACTTATTTCACATAAACTAGAGTTTGGATTCAAAAGAGCTACCTGAGTACTCTGAATATAGCATCCACCAGATAGTTGAATAGTCAAATCCACTGCCTCTGGAGCCACACATGTACTCTCACAGGCTAGGCCCACATCTTATAAAGCTTCTCTCCTGTGCCTACCCTACTCTGCGTCCCTCTCTGCTTTACAGTGGCTCAAGGTGAGTGAACTGTTCTGTTCATTTTCTTTTTTTAATGAATGCTGAACATAAAAGGACAATTAGGATCAGAGGAATCTAGGTGGATCTGCTTGTCAAGCTTTCACATACCAAGAGTTCACATTACAATTTTAACCTTAAATGATCCATACCTGACATTGTATTGCATCAAGCCTACTTTGAATGGCTGTTCTTTTCACTTTCCCTTCACGCCATTAGAATTTGGATGTTTCTTGGCATATTTATCCATTATAACCACCACCACCACCCAGACTGACCACACATAATGACTTGCAAAGCAGTTAAAATGTAACTATTAGCCAACAACGTGTAATGTCAAGTGTAGCCTGGTTGTTAGCCTCATTTTGTTTAACAACAGGCCACAGACTAAGTCAATCTGTACAGGAGCTGTGAATGATTGACTGATGCATGTCCTAAATCTATAGAGTATGTGTTTCCCACTAATCAATCTTTTTGAGTACTTGGCACAGTTATCATATCACAGACAGAGGTTGAGTTGTAAAAAGAACACACTGTGTGATAAGTTGTGACTAGCACACTAAAACAGGGATTCTCAGCCTCCAGCTGCTCCACAGGCACCACACAACCAGCCCAAGGCCCAGGGGTCTGGTGAACATCAGCCGCTGCGTCACCAGTGGATGAGATCACTGCATGACTGAGCACTGGGTTGTATAGCTAAACAATCTGATGCGATGCTCTCTTTGCTCGTGGGCACTACATACAAGGCCACGAAGTGTCCTCAGTTGCTGCGATCCCTGCCCTTTCTTCGACCCACATGTGGGGCTGGGCAATACATCGATATTATATTGACATCACAATATATGTATCACATAATACTGTGATATGGCATAGGTATTGTTTTTTTCCTGGTTTTAAAGACTCCACTGCAGTTATGGAATGCAATTTTGTTATTTGACTGCTGTAGCTGTAGCTTTACCCGCTTGGTCATCAACAAAATTTACTAATGACATGTGATATCATGTGTGCAAATATTGCATGAAACCACCAAGAATTCCCACACTACTGTCACAATATCAATAGTGAGGTATTTGGTCAAAGATACTATGATATTTCATTTTGTCCACCTCACCCAGCCTTGCCCCCATGATTGATTTCATTCCAGTCTGTAGTCTCTCCCGTGCTGTCTAATAAATGTCTCTATACAACACTGTTCTGAATGGGATGGACAGGGCACACAGTAAAATCAGAACCATTATACTTCATCTCAAAAGTTAATGTTAAAAATCCCATTCTGCTGGACCAGAGGTAAATCATATGTCCCCTTTCCCCTCCTATAGACATGTTATTTTTCTTGTGTGTGGGGCCTCCATACTGCCAGGGCCAATTCAGTTTTATGCTTACAATGTACATAGTCAAGGGTTGTCAAGGATGGACTTTGTTTATTACAAGTAAATAATAAAGCCCATACTGCTTAGGTCTCTTATATTTCACTTAAGTTGATACAGTATCCCATTATTGTGTGCGGGATGTCTGAATCAAAACAATATGTAATCAGCCTGACAAAAACATACTAATTTAGCAACCCTGAAACAATCCTAGAGTTTGGTGTGGTTATTTGTGGCAGCACACCAATTTGGATTTACAACAAAAGAGACTTTTTACAGCTCCTGGTGGAGTTTGCCACCTAGCTAGTTAAAAAGTGAATATTATATGGTAAAAGGGTGTGTAACGTTATCTGAACCACATAAGCTGCAAAAAGTTAATGCCAAAATAAGCTTTTGTTGTGGTTCTATGATGTCTAAGGGCAGCTCACGGGTGTTGTCAAAGTTTTATTGCAAAGTGGTGTGTGACACTGCTTTGTTTTAGCTGTAAAGATACACAGTGTACAGTAAGCTATTAGTTAATTAGGATTAACCAAGTGTGCTGCATTTAGGCTGCTCAATAGACCTTTTTCACAGCAACCATTCTGATATGAAATAGTAGGTTAACACAGGTGTTACTAATAACATTAATGAAGGATCTGTACCTAAATAGAACAGAACAGCCTTAATTAATGCCTAAATAGAACAGCCTTAATTAATGTGATTAGTAACACATGTGATTACCTACTATTTCGTGTCAAAATGGCTGCTGTGAAAAAGGTCTATTAGGAAAATGATCCCCATTTACAATCTGTTTTCTTCGTTATGGGGAAAAAATCTAAATAGTATCCAATGATGAGAAGAAGGGCAATGCTGGAGCACACAGATCATATATTTTTATTAGGTGCAAATATGTAAACACTAACACTGTGATGTTAAAATGTTTGTCTTTACATATTTGCACCTGATAAAAAATATACTTCACATGATCTGTGTGCTCCAGTATCCTCCTTTGGATCAAACTACAGTCCTGTCCTCAGAAACACCAGGATCTCTTCTCTAGTCTATAAACTGGTTGAAGCAAGTCAACTCCCCTTTCAAATAGCATCAAATAATATTCATGTATTATTTACATACTAGTATTAATTTGTTGAATATGGTTGTCATTTGACATAAACATTAGACCAGGAATTGCATGTCACAAAATACAAAGCTGTCTGGTATTATGGCTTGCCTTCAACATACATCATCTCCTGACCTCCCTTGGTATAAGATAATGCATTATCCTTCCTGTTTACAACTTTCATCATTACTAGCAGTACAAAAATAGTCACTCCTCATTTTGATCTACACAGGAAGTAAAGACAGCAAAGAGGCTAAGAAACTCACCATGGAAACAACCACACATAAGATGTACACTAGATCTGTCCTGACCTATTTGATGATCTCAATGGCTTTTTGATGAGATCAGTGGCCAAAAAAATCTTTCATTTATCTTCCAAAAATTCAAGGATGTGTACTTTAAGAGGCCTGTCATAGGGCCTATATGTTACATATGTGACAAACAGCATATTTATCTTATCAGTAAATCATCTATTCCTGTTAAAACCAAGCCCTACACAGATGTTTGTGGTTTGTGAGTCATATAGGTGAACAAAACAATAGAAGAGGCTGAAGACTGCCTCAGGCTTTGCCTCCTCTCAAACACAATGATGACCATGACTTTACTGATTCCAAGCTAGAGAAGTTCTGTGCTTGCCAATTATGTCTGATCCCAAAGCTAGGCTGTTTCTCACACAATTTTCCAAATACATCCAAACAGCACAGTTGTTTGTCATGTAGCTTTTTGAAGGAGTTTCGAGTTTACTGTGTCAGCATCAAAGCAAACTCCATGAACTGTGAGAGAGACATACCATTTCTCTAATGTAACTCCACCTCCAATTGTTCTATGCTTCTACATGACTCCCTTCAACTACTCAGCCAACTGGAGTGTCATGGCGGGCCCAGGCCAGATCATATTACAGGCCTGTGAATGTGCACCAACAGATGGTAGCTCACAGGCTTGGGGAAACAAAGAGAAAGGAGGAGAAAGAGGAGACAGCGAGGCACTCTGCCCCGACATGACATGCACTTTGGACCTCATCAACCCATGGTGACAGTCTGCGCCTCTCAAAAGGGTGTCCTCTAATTCAAGGCAGTGCTGAGCTCAGAGTACATTTACTGATCCACTGAACACCACAGACCAATATTTAGAAATGTTTGCTTATTACACCATTGTACACATCAAAAGCTTGATAATCATTCTTTATATTGTTCTTCTATCTATGAGCTGTTCATTTCATACAGATCTAAACTCCTATCCTAACTACTGGGGTGAAAAAAAATGATCTAACCTCGTGGAGGCGTGTTTTGGCCCTCTCCAGCGCATCCTCGTAGCCCTTCTGTCTCAGCTCACTCAGGTTCTCATAGTACTCGTCCGTGTCGTCGCTCTCAGAGAAAAGCACCTGTGAGAGTATCTTCCAGCCGCAGGTGTCAAGGGCATGGCCCAGGTACACCTGCAGCTGGTAGCACAAGGCATCCGTCTCCCGTTGCGAGACCTCAGGGGCACCAAAAAGCACGGTCCACATGCCAGACTGCTCCTCTGGGAACGGAGGTAAACATGGCTCTAAGTCTGAATTGACAGCACAAAGCTGGAGGTGGGCTGCCCTCATATCCTGGAAAGAGAACAAGCCGGCCCAGCTGTAGTCCTCACGGCCACTGCTCTCACTGTCCCCTGGGTCTCCATCATCCGGAGAAAGCGGCGTCCCCGGGAGATCCACTGGATCCAAGACCTCGATGTCTGTTACTTTGGGTGTCACAATATCCCACGACCCTAGTGTGAGGCTAACGCAGTCAGATGTCCTTGAACTGCCGGGTGTAAACGTTTTCTTCTCTCCAACATGGCTCTTTGTTGTCGGTTTTCCCTTTGGGGCAGAGTTTGGTCTAACTTTACCGGTTGGGCAAATCTCATCTTTCCTCTTACTCGGATTTTTCGTGTGTGTTTCTGCCACGAAGGCACCGGAGACCGGAGATGTAGCGTTAACGTTAGGGTTAAAGTCGAGGAGTGAGTCCCGAAAAGTGGTTCGTCTTTGTATGGTCCTGTTGTGGCAAGTTATGGCGAACTTTCCTTCAATCTCGTTCCAGGCCACGATGAATACAAATTTATGCTTTTCTTTTTCGTCGAATACATTAGGTCGCACAGACACCCATCCAGACTCCAAACTATCCTCCATCGTGAATGACATCTCATTCAGCCAGTAGAAAAAGCTCAAATCAAATAAACTTAGCTTAGCCAGAAAAATACCCACAGACGTCGAGGCTAAAGGTCTGTTAGCTAACGGTCGGTAGCTAGAAGCAAGCTAGGAAAATACGATTTGGTAAGCTTGAGGCGAGCAAGTCGGCTGGCTAATGTGCGGAAACAAAGGCTGTCCAGCTTTGTTTACACGTTGTCAGCTGTGCGCGAGCTGGTGGAAGGATTGCTAGCGGGATTTTGGATTCAGACATTAAGAAGTTAAAGCGGCCAGACACCGTCAGAAACAGCAAGGTAAACGAATGAAAAAAATCGGTTTCTTCAGGAAAATAACGTCGGTGGTCATGACACCTGCTCGGCTCACCTGGCTGAGACTGGCGCTGAAGCTGCCTCGCTCTTTGTCCGCTTGGAGACAATGCGGTCGCGAGGCTCTCAGCGTCACGTGTGAGCTTCTGTTTACAAGCAGTCAAGGTGCGTGCTGTCAAATCCGGGGAGGGATTTAGTTACTGCCCCCCTCCCCCCAAGTGTTGCATTCAAGTTATGTGGGAGGGATGGTAAAAAACAACTTCCTTGTTGAAAGTACCATTCACCCTAGTCTTTAGGTCCTAGATGTTTTCATTGGGCCACAAATAAAAATACATTCGAAATACAGGTATTATGCACTGGCAACACTTAAGCAACATGTAAGTCTAACCCTCAACAAAAAATAAAATTAAATAAAATTAAATATAAGAAAAACACACCTTACAGCACATGTTAGCCTATATTCATCATGATAGGTAATTTTACTGGCACCTTTACTTTTTAATTGATTAATTAATTTTTTTCCAGATATTTGAAAAACAAATACATATGTCATCGCTTTCTAAAAAGTAGTGAAGGTTTGTCTTGATCTTTAAAAAAAATACATTCATTAGCATGAGTGTTCACCTGGACTAGCCTATTTTTATTTAGTTAGTTAGTTAGTTAGTTTTACTACAAATTATCCACTACTTGAGTCATGTTTGGAAACAACTTAGCCTTCAATCCATTCCAAAAGGCCTTTGTCAACTAAGTAGCGCAGGCTATTTCATTTTAATATTACAAAAGATGCAGTTGTTGAAGTATAATAAGAGTCTTTGAGGTTGTAAATTAGGAACTCGGAGTGTGGCCCTTGACATCGCTGCCGTCCTTCAATAAAGAAATTTCATCAGATGAGCCACCCAAACAGTTTTCACACCTCTTAAAATGTCATGTGAGGACACGGTTGCTTGATTTTTTTTTTTTTTTTTTAAATTGTGGGTGACCATGTAATCTTTGGTGTGCTGTAAAACATGTACTCAGCTGTATCATTGCCTCAATACCGATAGTGAATGAATATGATAATAATTACCACCAATAACAATCAATGTTTACAGAAAAGTTCAGTCGTGGTGTCAGAAAACTTTAACACTTCCACATTCTTGCTATGAAGCATCAACCCGACGTGCAGTTTTCCTTTGTGACTTGAAGGCAGCATAACAGCTCATCGACGAAATAATTTTCTTAAACCACTCAACAAGAAGAAACACTAAATTGATTCCGTATTGATTTTGTTTTGTGATCCAAAAGTTTTTTAGGTGTTGTTTATTAAAATCGTGGGTCATATCTTCTTCTTGCTTTTTGGCATGTTGACGTATCTTTGCACGAGGAGCGTAAACATCTGCACGTGGGCAAATCTCTGACGCAAGCACGCAGAGTGTGTTAACGTAACCCTTCCCCCAACTTTTCAAAGTTAGACGCTTAGGTCCACATTTACAGTGTGGTCAGCTGTATGTCGCCACCTGCCAGACAGCAGTAAATTTGCTACAAAGACAGATGAACAATTTAAGACTTTGAACTGTTTCATTTTACATAATATGTTCCATATTTTAGTATATATTTTCGAGTTTCCACAGGTTTCCATTCACTTAATTTTTTTCTTATCTTAACCACTATCATGCCATATTGCAATTTGCTATATGCTGTAGTATCCTGCAAACTGTGGTCCTACTTATAGCGCCGGCGGGAGGGTATACCGTTAGTCTACCATTACTAATATCTAATAGAAAAGTATGTGACAGCTGAACATCTGCTAATAAATCGGCCTTGGGAATTATTCTTTCATAAATTGTGGAAAGTTATAGTATCTGATTTGAAAAAATACTTCTTGATAACCTTTTGTGTCTCGGCTGGCTGTCAGTGTAAATGAGATTTTGAATTAGAGTAAGTTAAGATAGATAGATAGATAGATAGATAGATAGATAGATAGATAGATAGATAGATAGATATGCCAAATAACATTGCGTATTAAACTAATAGTAACACTGTTCCTTTATCATTAATGCACAGCAACTTGTTTTGAAAAATAGGCCCATAACAGACTGAATGCGTGACTTACATTAGGAAGGTCAAACAGTCTTGATTCTTAGGGTATGGCTCAAAGCAACTAATGCTGTATTCCAAACAAGTCGAAAAATATCTAACCTCTTTTCAATACAACAACTTTTCTGGGTGGTGATGTTTGTACTTTTTAATTGTAATGTCCCGAGGTAACTGAACATGTTTTTTTGTCAATGCAAAATAGAAACAGACTGTCTCCAGTCAACAAAAACAAATACTCTCAGAAGCTTACAGTACATTAAAATGTTTTTGCAAGAGCGACTATTCAAGTCAGTGTGTTAGAAACAGCTTATTTTGTTTTTTCTCCTTTGTGATTGTATGATGATACTCCATGATGCAGATGACTTTAATGACATTGTAATTTGTTTGAATGAACCAGGAGTTGCCAGCTTCTTTACTGATGTGGTGTTGAGATAATATTTTCCACAAAAAGGCAAAATAAAATAAAATTACATTAAAAAATTAAAAAATAATATTAAAAAAAAGGGGGAAAAGAAAAAAAATCATAATTTATAACCATGTGGAACATGAGATAGGTGTAGATGGTGCAACACTGCCATCTACAGGTAATATTTGCTACTTACCATGCAACCTTGCAGCATTGTAACAAAGAAGACATACAGTACTTTGTTGATCCAGGATGGGAAATTCTCTTTTTGCTTGCCCTTCTCCACATGGAAGTAAGTGTGCAGGCTCAAGTCCCTATGAGTTGCTATGCCTCAGACTTAATGAATTGACATTTTATCCTGTATCAGTAGTTTTAAAATGAAAAAATGGACCAAAACAAACAAACAACAACAACAACAACAAAAACATTGCTGTTTAGTGTTATGTGGCAGACTGAGCCTTTTTTCACTTATTGTCAATTAAACATTAATATGAAATATCAAAGCACAACCTAGAAAAATTATTATCATTGATAAGAGAATATTGACCACCAGCAATGTTTATTTGAAACTGATTATTCACTCGGTGGAGAGGCTACTGAAATAAGCAAATCATGAAATAGTTCTGAATTTTTTTTTTGCTATTATTATGTATGTATGTGTATGTGTACATTTAGGTATGGTTCCTCCAGGCCACAGGCTTGAGAGGTGTTGAAATGTGGCTTCAGAGAGATGTTGAGAGAGTTTGTGATGGAAGGAAAAGACCAGACTGTGTTCTTGACATCTCTAAACCTTTTCACATCTCTTTGTATACACAGAATAGCAGAAATTCAGAATTTCAGCTGGATACCCCATGCTCAATTAAAAACAACTTCACCATTGTTCTTTGCACAGTCATTTATTTTCTGAAGCCTTTTATGTTTGAAGTCAGTCATTTATAAGACTCAGGCCTTTCAGCTAAAAAGCTGAAGACAGCAAAATGTGATTCATATTGTTGTCTTTTTCGGCACAAGAGAAGTACTTCATATTGCTTTAATCTCTTTTATGGAACAAAGAGCACCAATAACTTGAGAGTAGCAGTCTGTTCAAGACTGTAGCTGAGGTCATTTAGCAGTTCAAGCCTTTGATTCTCAGTCATGCTTTATGAGACAGGAGGTTTTCATTCTCTCCAAACATCAAATGGAATTAATTAGTAAAATCGCCTGGTCTCACCTCTGGCTGGAATAAAAACCTGCAGACTCTCCACATTTGATGGCACATAGTTTAGACTCTCTGTCCTATCATGTCCTGTTTCTTTTTGGGGTGTTGTTGCCACTAGATGGCGATGCTTATCACATCTGCCCTATTCAGTACAGCTAAAGCAGCAAATTACCTCTCCGAGGTGATTGTTTGGTCTGGTTTTGATTCCATGAACAATTCCCAGGGCGTGGAAACTTTGAGTGTCCTATAGCAGTGTATAAAGACCATTTAAAGCTTTAGCTAAGATTGCTGAGATCATCTCAAAGCCCTCTGGCATCTTGATATAGTGCACAAAAGCTATTGTTTAGAGACCCTCTTTAACTTTCAATTCAATTTGAAACTTTACAAAAGATTCATGCTTGTTATGTTCCTCTCATTTGATAAGAGTTCTAAGGAATTGTAATCTTAATGACCTTGTGCATCAATCAAAGATGTCAGCTATGTATCCTGTCACAAGTGGTAGCATTTCCTCAGCTGGTATTTTGCATTATGAGATTATGATATGACCAATCATTAAAACCAAATTTCCCAAGGGGAAAAAAAACATGCACACAGTTTTGCATTTTTGAACAATTGCAAGTTTATTTATACAGTTATTCTCTCTTTATAAGACAACATTTCAGTTTTTTGGAGTGTTAAAATAAGGCATTGTTCAGGTGCATTTTCAGTTGCTCTTTTGAACTCTGAGGTCACATTAACTTCACCAAGATGCTATTGTGGATCTTAGTGAACCTGTACACTCAGGTGATTTGTTAAATGTACCCCATGGAGATTTGGTGAAGGTGGAAACCTGAGTATATCAAAATAAAAGTTCACATCTTAAACAATTCTCATCAGAAGATCAATACATCCAAACTCTCAAGTGGCAACAAATGTATTTCACATCAATTTCGTTCACAGAAAAAAGTGGTCCTAGAAAGATAGAACAACATAAGCATTTAATAGCAGTATCTGCACTTTTTTTTGTTTTTTTTTTTTGGTATGCAAGCTTGAGGGAATGTGTGCGAGTATGCCTTCTCACATGCTACCCCTTGGAATACACAATGAAAGTCAGTGTCACAAACAAGATTAAAATGAATTCCGGTTATCTCCAGAATGAAATGACTTTTAACCAGCACTCCAATTGAAATGAAGCCCTTCAACATATTTAATCTAAGTTTGCAGAAATGACAGATTCACTTTCATTGCGTATAGAGGCAAACTTTTCTTCCTTAAGGCCTTGCTTCTCCTACCTAGAGGCATCTCTTCCCATAATTAGGAGAATTAGGCGCACTGGTTGGCCTTGGCCTTCGCAAACAGAGCCCTCAGCTGTTCCTGAGAGGTGGCCTCCTTCTGCTGCATCAGGTCAGCATGGCCCTTGGTAACACCCCAGGCATCAGGGGTGGACATGGAGGGGCAGTAGGGGCGGCCAGAAGCAGGCTTCAGCTTCTCCCAGTAGTCACGGCGGGCTCTAAAGGGAGGAACAACATTAAAGAGCCAATTTAGTGATTGGAAACGTGAAACTACTGCGGTAGAGATGAAAGGATGAAAAATGTACCTGGCTCTGACCCATGGCTTTGTGTGCATCTCCAGGCCACTTCCCCAGTTGCCATGTTTCTCTGAGCCGGCAGGCAAGAAGCCCCTCTCGGGTGCCAGCTCCTCAGCCAGGGCGCGGATGTGGTAGGGCTCAAATCCACAGCAGCCTCCAATGTAACGAATGCCAGCATTGTAGGCTTCACGGGCATATTTCTGCATGTCCCATCTGGTCAGGATTCTTGGTTCCAGAGCTGTGGGAGAAGACACACAAGGCAATAAAAGATAAAAATAAAAGATGCAAGTGTTACAAAAGTACTCATCTCAGCTTTAGGAAATGATGTCAGGAAATGATATCAGTACATACAGAAGGGGAACTCTGGCAGGTCAATGAAGCCCTGGCAGTTGCAGTCAGGAGTGTGGTAGGCCAGCGGCTGGACCATGTAGTGAGCCTTCAGCCCGGCCTTCTGCACACCGTCCTTCATCATCTTCACAGTCTTCACACAGGTCATGGGGTCAAAGTGGCAGTTAACGCCCACAATCTGAGCTCCTGTGATGAGGCAGTAAATGTGCAAACTTGATCAGGACTACAGTTCGTTGACTGTCCAGCAAAGTGAAGTGTTAACAGTTTTACCATGAAAAAATACATGAAAACTGCATGAAAAATGTTGCATATTGAAATAATCAATTTTGATTATAATGACTTGCATGTAGAACTTAATACAAACTAGAAACTATGAAAATTAATTGAAAATGTTAACTAGTGGAAAGCGAATCATATATGCAACAAAAGCTTCAGAGATGAAGTGTTTG
>OMKZ01020591.1:41933-60849 GCA_900302535.1 Neoniphon sammara | reverse complement strand
ATTGACTGCAAAAAAAAAAATAAAAATAAAAAAATAATATAAAATAAAAAGTAAAAAATGCATATTTTAAGTCAAGGAACATTGATGTCTGAGATGTGAACAGCCACTCGTTCCCCAAATTCTCAGCGGCTCCTGACAATCTTGTATCTCCTTCACTGACAATAAAAATGTAATCCTCACTAAACATTTTCTAGGCACCAGTACATTTCTATACATGTTCTCTCGGGGAATTCAAAGGCTTTCTCTGTATTGTTTCAAAACACTGGCTTTTAGATGAGGCTAACCCTGACATCCCCAATTACAGAGAAGAGCACTTGTCCTGGCCTTTGTAAATTACAGGCAAAGAATTGTGTCTCCGAGGGGATTGCTGCTGTCGCTCGCAAAGGTCTTCAAGAGCGAGCACTTCCCTCCTCAGAGGATTGAAAGGGCCTTTTTCACTTGTTTTTCCTGCTTCAATCTGATTGTACTAACTTGAAATCCGTGCATGAAAGCACACGCGAGCAAGTGAACACGTCAACGAATGAGTCCGGTGTGCACGTGTAATGTGCTGTGATTGTATGAAAGAATGAATGAATACAAAAGTAATCTCATTTGCTCTGAAATGTTCACATCATCAGGTGTCATGTTTGTCGTCACAGGCAAATCCTGCAATTTGATTCACGATTTCGCAAGTGTGGTTTTACTTCAAACTGTCTGACTGAATGTCTTTGGCTATCAAACCTCCAAACTAGCCAAAATTAGATGTTATTGCTGATAAATGAGCATGTTAAGTCGATACAATTCAACCAAGTGGCAGGATAGACAAAGTCTGTGATGCCTCCGTAGCTTAAAACATTTCTGTTTACCTCTCATCAGTGTTTGTTTTCTTTCCCAACTAAGAACAATAAGTGGAAGCATCATATACCTACTCTACTAAGGTTTTGGTTCATTTTTCATATCAAGGTGTTTGCATAGCTGTATGTCTGCACATAGCATGAAAATGGCAGTAATGCATTTGCTATGGCTGTAGTTACTGTCTATTATATGTGTCTGCATTAAAGGTATACTCTGCAAAACTGCTAAGGGTCAATTTAAGTGGGGACATTTAGACTCCACCAACAAAAAAAAAATGGATTTAGCACATCTAATCATCAGCACAACTCACTGGCAAATTATGTGCTCATTACATGTTTTTTGTCAGTTGAGTCTAAAGAGTTCTCACTAAAGAAACAGGATTCTGTCCAGTCCATGCTGAATTCTCATTGCAATATGAGCTACTGCATTTGAAAATCCAAAACCAGAGTGAGTAACTCTGGTTTTGGATCAGTGCATCTGTGCCAGAGTGCCTGTGTGCCAGCTGATTATGTTTGTTATGCAACTGGTGGTGGTTTTTCCTCAGCATGGTGTGCAGTGACTCTTCCACTTTAGTTGAAACTGATTGATTGGTGTGTATGTGCTTGACTGGCACACAGTTGTTCTCAATAACACCCCTTATGTAGTGAGCCGTCTGATTGGAGGACGGCAGCATAAACAAACTGAGTCAAGGCGATATAGGGCGGGATTCTCTCTTTAGAAGTGGCAACTCCAGCATCCACAGATGCAGTGTCTGCAGGAGCGTCAAGATTTTACCCTGCTAGTTTTAGCTTTGTTGCCACTGCCCTCCCAAACTATGACTGTTGTACTGCCCCTTGACTTTCGTGTTGGGTGTTTTTGATACCAGACTATAAAAGAAGGCTGTAACTAGTGACACATCCCGGCATATTAAAATTACCAAAGCCTAATATATGCTGTTAAGACTGACTAAAACTGACTTTAACAAATATTTTATGGTACTGGGCATTTCAATATTTGAAAGCGTTTGTCGAAAATCACAAACCAATTCTTAATATTAAACAGGTTTAAACAAAATTAATCTTTTGGCAAGGGTGGATTAGTCAAGTCATCCCACTAGGCATGTGTCATGCCGTTCTCACACCCACGTTACTCAACGAGCACCTACTGAGGCCTCCTGCTGGTTCTTCTGTCCCCTCGCTTTGTCTGCTTGTCTGCTATTGTTTTCTTTATAAAATTCGCACTGTACATCCTGTATAACCCCTGTATAAGCCCTTTGAGACTGTAAACAGTAATTTGGGGTGCTAAATAAACTTGAACTAGAAATCATTATGTATGGTAGGGAAAATTTCCAAGTAAATAAAAAAAATTGACCTTTCAAACTCATTGGTGATTTGAATGAAAGTGGATTTGCCAGTTCTACAATAACTTTCAAAAGACAAAAATGAGAAAAAAAAGAAAGAAAAAAAAACTTAAAGGCTGAGATCTGTGTTGATCATTTCACAAGATCTTGAGAGGCCTTATCTGTTAAAACACAATTTTTGTTTTCCTCCCCAGACTCTGTCACTGTGGCAAACACTATAATCCATTACAGCTCATAGATTCAAGCACTGTGGGACAATTTAAGTTGAGCCTGAGTGGCAGCAAATCATGAGGCAGTTTATTTGGGATAATAAGCCCCTACTGTTTGTTTTCCTGGCTTTTTCCATCAAACGGTACGTTGATGTCCTGACTGCCATTTGGGTGTTGTTTTATTGCTTTTGTACAAGCTAAAGCACATTGTCTAAAGTAACTGTTTTCGAGGATATATCAGGCTCAGAGAAAGAAGTGTACAAACTAATTTGTTTGCCACCACTTTGTGCCATCAGATTTGTTTTGCCTTTGAAAATAACCGGTGTAAGTGACAAAGGAACATTTAAAGTGAGGTGGAGGCACCAAGCAGCAAGGTCAAGATCATGTGACTATGCTGACCTTGATCAGACATTCAAAGGCAAAGAAGTCAAAAATGAATACAGCCTCACTTGAACTTTGCTCATGTCACTCAATGTTTTGTTCCTAAAGTGTTTTTTTTCCACATACAAATGATACAACCTGTTCAGGGGACGCAAACAAATCCCTAAGGGCTTATAAAAATTGTCTTACTGCAAAAGAGAAAAGAGAGGAAGAAACTTGACATGACATGACAAAGTATTCTTTGTTATTGGTGTCGTTGGTTAAAAGTCTGCCTAAATTTTGTGATGTGTAATCTTTTGTCATTTTTAAGGAAGCATTTTTTGTGTGTTCTTCAGGAAGATAAGATGTAACTTCTTATAAAAACGTCTTACCTCAAACAAAACAAAGGAACAATCAAGATGACATAACCGGATAACAGAAACTAATTACAACAAAACTCAAAAAAATGAGGAAGGACACAAAAAAACAAACAAATGAATGGAGGACATGTAAGGGAAATAAAGAATTCCTCTCAGTCGTAAGCGATAATGATTTCTCTTCTTCCAACCACTTTATACTGACAATGATAAGCACATGGAGCTTCTTCCGCCATCCACAAGAAAAGATCTGAACTGGCAATGCAACTCCTCAACATAAAGTATATTAACATCATCACTAACAATTAACCTGCACCAAAGGGGCTGTGTATTGTGCTGTAAACACACTTTATATACCAAAGGCTTCCACTCTATATTCATTACAAAAGCCTTTGCTCAAGAACAACAGGCACCCTTCAATATCAAGCAAAGTCATCAACCAGGGTGCTGTTAGTGAGGAAAATATAGGCTTTAATTAGGTAATTATTGCACTTTTGGAGCCACAGGATGATCATTTGGCTAAGAAAACCCTGTCAGTTTTCATAATATTGAATCCTAATTCAAGGCCTATTTTCTCTCTGGCTACAAAACATTTGGATGATGATACATGAGCTGTTGGGAGAAATTTGGTTGACATTTTATCTTTGTTGGAGCTGTAACAACAGAGCTCCATTAACTTTAATAGTTTGGGAGGCAGGTGAGATGGAACTGTGGGGGCCAACTTGTTAGAAGCTAATGGAGTTTCAATATAATGACAGAGGTGGATTTCCTTGCTTGAAAATATTTGACTTAGGTATATGATATATAGGTTTCAACAGTATAGCCTCCATGTAAATGCACCAGTTTCATCAGTGTCCCCAGTTGTCAACCTCCCAGTTGTAAGGATCTTAATTTACTTCCATTCATTTTTCAGGCCGCACTTAAAATAATAGTTCTAAAGTATAAACTAACTACAGTACCAAAAATGTTGCTGAAATGCATTATCATGAATTAAAGTTATATGTTAGATATTTGAAGACAACATAACCGAGAGTCCAGACAAATAACGGTTTGAGTCTATGTAGCTGATGTAATTACGCCCAGTGCCTGGAAAAAGAAAAGAAATAAATAAATAGGTACCAGTAAAATAAAAACAGTAACAAATCAGCCCATAAAAACAGATGCCTGTGAGGCAGCAGAAATTATTTCACTCATTTCCTAATCACTAAAGTTTATACTTCTGAACTTAATTTAAGCAGGAGCCCAAAATAAAATAAATGGAAAGTGGACGGAAATAAATAAATGGAAATGCATTTGGGCCTCATCAACTGGGAGAAACAGTGAAGCTGACAAGAGAGAGTAGGGGCCAAATTGCTGGTGCATCAGTCACAGAAACTGAAAAATGATTTAATGCGGCAATGGGATCGACCTCAAAAATCATGGCAATACATGTTAAACACAGAAATGCAGGATGGAGTCAGCGCTTCTCTGACACAATGCCAAGAAAATCTAAATGTTTTGAATTTCATGAAGCTGGTATTTATGGCAGAGTGCTTGTATGCATGGCCAGCGCTCAAAGATACTACTCAGCCATCTTTCTCCCACATACATTTTTCCCACATCCAGATAGATTTATCTTTGAAGGAAGCAAAAAGATGCCTTCAACCCACAATTTCTGCTGCGAACAGCTAACACAATAGTGGATTTGTGATAGTAGTAAGGCCAGCGACCTCGTGGGAGTCAGAAGGTCCAGTGATTGTTCTGCACGGATCTATAACGGCCATCTTCCCTCACGATGCTCCAAAAAGACAGAGGTCACATGCACACGTCTGAAGAAAGTCAAAGGTGATGTCATGAACACCTCAAGACCAGCCATCACATATTCATATAAATTTAGTATTTAGCTGTTTCAATTACATTCCATTCTTTGTACATCCTTCTTTCACATGGCTTTTAATGTCTGATTTTCCATGCGCTGTGTCGTTTGAGGAGGAGAAAGAAATTATTTTCCGAGAAATTGACGTCTTATCTGAATGGATTTAGTGAAGAGGCACCACTCTCGCTCAGAATATAAATGTTTTTTTTTTTTTTTAAGTCTACGCTATTACAGTAAAATCGTTTCATTGACGTTCTGGCCCACAAAACCTTCATCAGAGCACAATAAGAACGGTGCCTTCTCTGCACCAGATCTGTTGAACTTTGCTTTTGGTGGTTGTTTGAGCTGTAGCCTGCTGTCTGTCTTCTCTCAATGGATTACCTTGATGTAGAGTACATCTTGCAACCTTGGTATGAACCACTCCTATAGGCTGTCATCACAGCATCAAGGTATTTAAGGTAGCCTGTACGATGAAAAAGCCATTGTGTGCGTGTGTGTGTAGGGGTGTGTGTGTGTGTGTGTGTGTGTATATGTGTGTGCCCTCTTTAAGGTCAAACAAAGTGCTTATGTTAGTGCAGCCCTGGTGCTAAGATCATTTTTGCCCTGTTGTGAGCCAAGATACAAGAATATGCATCATTATGATCCATCGCATTATTCTGTGATGCTTTTGAGGGCTCAGTGTGAAAACTGGAGGCAATTTCCTTATGTTTTTAGACATTTGAGACACAATAGACAGCCCTAGAATCCTTAACATAGGTCAGATTGTCTTTTTCTTTCTTTCTTTCTTTCTTTCTTTCTTTCTACAGATGCATACCCAGGTACAACACTGATAACACAAATGTCCACATGAGCACCCACGTTTCTTGCATTTTTACTTCCTCTGAGAAATATCCCTGAAAACAAACCTCAGGAACCTCTGCATAAACAGGACTTCCTAAACAGTGATTAGTTTGGCACGCTTCAAATTGATTCATCAATTGTGATGAAAAGAGAACATTGACGATACCGACATCCTGTTGTTTCTCCTGGTTATCTGCCTAATGAATAGAGTGATTCTGATTTGGTATTGGGCGAGCACGCGCGTGTGTGTGTGCGTGCTTGTGTGTCACACAGCAAGTAAAAGAACAGGGAGAGCGACAGAAAGAGCACACATACTGATATGTGTGTGTGTGTGTGTGTGTGTGCAAGAGAGCAAGAGAGTGCATGTGCATGTGTGTTGATGTGTGCACATGCAAGCCTGATTCGGTGCTCATAAAATCAGAAAATACTGCATGAAGGAAAGCCTGAAAATACAAAAGTACCTCTGTAAAAAAACACACTCATTACTGTCCTTGTGATAATAAAAAAAAAGCAAAGACCTCAGTGCTGATAAATGAGAACTGAACAGTTGAATGAGAGAGCCTTGGTACGGAGGAAAGGGGAAAGTCGGAAAGAGCTTGCCTGCGCATTCCCTGCACTCCACTACTACAGAAAACCACAGAAAAATGGATTTCCGGGCAGCCCAAATATGGCCAGCCCCTGATGAGGTGTGCAACAGATGAGTCATCCTTTAGACTCCCACACTCTCGAGCCTCACATGTGTATAAGAGACAGAGAGAGAGAGAGAGAGAGAGAGAAAGAGAGCGAGACAGCGAGAGAATAAAGAGACAAAGGCACTGCAAAAAAAAAGTAATGCTAACCTGCAAAACCAATAGATTGTGAACACATTATGACATCCATAAAGATCCACAGAGTGAACAGAGACCAAATGATACAAAGCAGCAGCGCTGTGCATACTTACTGGACCCTGTAATGTAAGCTCTTTTGCTCTTAAGCTCTTTTGAGATCCTTGTAAACCCATGAAACTGTCAGTATTCTGCTTTTTGAAATGAAAAGCTGCCCCGACTGATTATTGTTTGGTTTGGCAGTTATTGTGTCAACCATTTTTCAATTTGCATTAAAAAGGAAGCTAGACAATGACACATTTTTTTGTTTTTGGCTGATTGTGCACATTTTCTCTTTCCAAAATGGAAATGGGAATACTCTCCAAAAACATAATTTTCACAGTCAGCCTGCTGCAAGAGGTCCAGAATTAAACAACACCAGGATTCTGCACAGCATTTTCTTTTCAGCTGTTTACTGAGGTTAAATTTTTGTTTCATTCAGAGCTGGCCAAAACAGCAGCAGCAGCAGCAGCACACAACTAATTGGTATGCCTGATCTAATGCTGGTAGCTTCTCAGTGGTGTGGCTCAGATGTAGTGACCAAAGAACTTGCAAGTTTGAACACAGATCACTGCAAAATGTAAGACAGGACAAAATGTAACTGAAGGATTTTGTTTCAATACTGTATCTGTTTTGGACAAAGAAGTTGTCAGCTGGTGCACATTGCTCAACACTTGAAAAACGCAGCTAAATACTTCCTCTAAAATCTTTGTATTAATCCATCGTGAATTTGCAGGAGCCTTAGTTATCACTTGGCGGATGGATATTTCATTTTGGAAAAAAAGGAACTATAAGACCTTTTGAGCCAGAACAGCCTGACTCCTGATTCTGCAGCAGAAGACAGGATGATACTGTCACAGCCCTTGGACGTTCATCTGTTGCAGAGCTTTACTCTCACAAGAAAGAATGAATTCGGCTCCTCTCAGGGAATTATTTGATGTTAAAACCCAATATGTCTGACCTGCAGTAGCCTTCTTTTTGATTCATGCACCTTAGAGAAGCTGCCAGGTTGTAACAGCCTCTTTCTTTGGTGCTGAGTGACAGGCAGGGAAAGACTGAATACCAGTTTCAGAGTAGATTTGGTGCAGGTATATAGAGAGACAGGAGTGTGAAGGAAAACATAGTGGGGTATGAACTCAAACCTTGTATTTTTCTCTGTAAACTTAACTTCTATTTTGTATTTTGAGCCTGTCATGGTACCCATGTTTTCTGCATGCAATCTTTTGAAAGTGTGTGTTTTTGAGTTGACAAAACAAACCCATCTTTCTGTTTACTATATATAATTATCTTGTCCCCATTCTCTTGTCTGTTTCTGTTCTCACAACCCATTTGAAATAAAATCGATCCCCTCACGATCTGTTTCACAGAATGGAGAAAAACACATTCTGTTTGCCGGTGACTCCAGTTTTCGAGAACTTATGTAACTCCTATTAAAACTTATGCAAGAAAATGTGTCACGACAATTTCATGCTAGCCTTGCTTTGTCTAGGTGGTCTCATGCTCAGCCGAATTTGCAATGTCACCCCTCCACAGGTAGCACCATATAAGCATTTCCTCCAGCTGTATCAGTTTCCTCCACAGGAACCAGTTGCAGAAAGGTCTTCCTCTGGCACTGACAGCACAATAAAAACCCCTGTGATTCATTCTAATGCAAGTCTCCAGCTCTCTTTGGTGTGTATTACATTCACACCATCTGCCCCATCCATTTCTAATGAAACTTGGCTCTTTTATAGACATGCGGGATGACTAAGGACAGTTTGACATGTACTGCTAGCTTGCTGTTGTTGTTGTTGATAGTGATGAACAGCAGGGAAGCCTCGCCTGGATTAAAACAGGCTTTGTGTTCCTGGCAACAGCCTCATCTTGCTGTTATGATCCCTAACAACACAAATACAAGCCATAATTGAAAGAGTCCTCTACACACAGCAACCAATCACATTCTGTGCATTTATGTGTACAATTAATAAACTTTTTGGCTTGAGCTACACGTTTGTTGATATTTTGACTTGACCGCGGGATGGGCAAGTAAGCTCATTCCCTTTCTTAAAACCCAGTCAGGGGTTTCCACTGAGCACTGCTGGATATTGCATTAGAGAATATCAATTTGCTCCCTCAGCTCAAATGGCAGCATCTCGGGCCTTTTCTCCTCCATGTCAGTATTGATCACCAAAACAATTCCCCAACCACCCGGGATGTTCAGCAGATTGAATAACAAATCTGAAACAATGACAGAGTTTATGCCCGGCTGATGGGCCCCTCTGGAGCATCAATCAGAGGTGTGAAACCCCATTTCAATATCCGTCCTGCTGAGTCTGAGATAAAATGTATGAATCTCGAGACCTTTAAAACCCTTCTTAAAGCTTAATGCACTGATATAGTGAGGCGTCCTCATTATGATGAACCAGCATTATAGCAGCTTCACTAATGCCTACAGAGGTCAACTTTACTAAAATGCAAGTAAAAGCAACCTTACATTTTGTGTTTGAAAAACTGGATAAAAATAACCCTGAATGATGAACTGTACAGCATTTTTGTTTGGGCTAGTGAAGTATATGGCTGGCATTGCACAGCGAGTGAGGTTTGAAACTCATCCAAAAGGTGTCAGTGGCAGCTCTTCCGCACTGAAACCTCAGCGACCATTACATTAGGGATGAAGGAGAGAGAGGAGCACAGAGGAAAGGAGAGGACTAGAGAGGAAAACGCAGCAAGGCTATGACTGCCTTCGCCTCGATAAGAGGTGGTAGGTGTCAAAATATAATCCAGGGGGACATTTGAGGATTCTCTCTCCTCTCTGTCTCTCAACTTCAGTTATTACAATGTCCTCTTTCAGCCCCTGAAAGTAATTTCCCACACAAAAGCTTCTTTACCTTGTACATAAAACTTTATATCTCCTGTGGTAGAGCAATCCATGCCCCTCTTTTCAGTAAAAGAGTTTCTATCAAGAAATGTAACACAGATGCTCCACTTGTGTGACCTGTCTCTGGCTCTGCTCCTTCTCTCTGTTTCAGGAGGGCTCTTACCTTGCAGTAGAAATACAGGTAAGTCTGTACTTACTGTGGTTCCCTAGAAAACATGCACACCTATTAGGGTGACAGAAAAAGACAGTTATGTACTGCACCTGAATATATAATGATAAAAGAGAGTTGTTGTGTGTGGACAGGGGAAGGAGAGGAAGTCAGGCAGGTCAGTAGGGGGTCCATTTGATGTGAAGACCCTGAAATGAAATCGGGCGATGATTCACTGATCCTTCCATCCCATTTCCTATAACTGGTCTCTGCGCCTTGAGGTCAACAATAGCTTACATTTGTCACGAAAACTAAATGATGCATCATCTCAAAAGCCAGACTTTCATTTAAAAGTAGACGGAGGCATTAAAGGATTTTCAGCAGAAGTTGTAATTCAAGTAAAACAATGCAAATCAGAGGACTACGGCATTCCCCCTGCCTGCAAACACGCCAAACATTCTGTTTTTTGTTTATTTTTCTCTATTTATCTACAGTGTGTTGGCCAACAAGACAAAATATTCTCTCACACACAACAAACACAATATATGTATGTTTATGCTGGATGCAAAAAAAAAAAATTCTAGTTAGCTGAGTAAACTGCATTTTCCCTGAATCACCTGTGGAAAAAAGAGTTTTTTATCCACCATTCATCCTTCACCTTTTCCATTTACAGTAGAAATTTCACTGCTATCTGAGATAACATGTCCTGCTGAGGTGAATGTATGCAGTGTTACCATTAGGATGGAGGCACCTTTATCAGAGCAGATGGGTTGTGAGTGCTGATTTGCAGGCACAGGCGCGGGTCATGGTAATTGGTGGTCTGGGGTGGCAAATATCAGCCTGGCCCTGTTTCCTGCTGCCGAGTCTGTCCTACTTCAGCTGTTTGCATTTGAATCACACACACAGAGAGCAAAAGAGCTGAAGGCCCAAACACTGAACGGGGGAAAAATGCTGCTCTGGCACGCTCTCATTAAGTCTGATTGTCTGTCTGCTTCACCTACTTATTCCAGTTTCATTATTTTATCTGCAAATTCCTCTCTCCCTCCTCCTGCCCCCTGCACCCCCTTCTCTCTCTCTCTTTCTCTCTCTCTGAAAGGCCAGCTATAATAAAACCGCAGCAGGTGTTAAACATGAAACAATGTGCAGAATGCCACCTCAGCCAAATGGATTTCAAACAATCTGTGAACTTATCATGCATCACCTGCAGGAGGAATTCAACACACTGACACAGCACGCCGAGTTTTGGCAACGCCTGTAAGTGTGCACAGGTTGCTGCACCAGATGCTCTATCATGAAGCAGACAAATAATAAAAGTACACAAACATTTATTTTGTTGGAGCACCAGACGGGTTGGGCATGCCAAACTAAACAAAGCAAACAATATAATGAGTGACTACACAGAATCAGACAACCACAGCAAGGTATTAAAATCAGTTTAGCTGGCTGGAAAGAGTACCCCTACTGTGGAAAACATCCTGCTTTGTCCCATTGCCTCAGAAGGGTCGCCACACTGTTCTCAGTGACTACTGGTCAGTTAAGTTAAATTAAGTTATACCTTATTGATCCCTGTGGGGAAATTTGTCCTCTGCGTCTGACCCATCCTGGCTGTTAGGAGTGGTGAGCAGCCACAGTGCAGAGTCCGGGGACCAACTCCATTTAAACAGCCAGTGCCTTGGTCAAGGGCATTGACAGGAGCACTAACCTATATCTTTGACATATCACCACCCAAAGATGAGGAGGAGGGAGAGATTGTGAGGATGTTACTAAACCAGAGTGATAACATGGACCTGCACCCTCTGCCTTAACTGCCCAAAATCCAATATGGATATTTTATATTGTTTTGATTCTTTCAGGGATTTTTTTTCATGCTTCCTATCCTATGCCTTTGCCCTTTATTGTTAGTTTTATTCTTGCTACCTCTGGAATGTCAAGGAGCCGAAACCAAAGAATTTTACTCTCTTACACTTGTAGAATTGAGAAGTAACAATAAACAATCTTGAATCTTGAAATCTTGAATTTATCCCAACATTCTTGCTGCTGCAACAGCCCAGTTTCTTCACGGTGATCACTAAAGTTTCAATTCGTCTTGTCTTGTCTTGTGTATACATGGTATATGATGATAGAGACAATTAGGTCAGATCTTCTCCTAGTGCCTACTGGATTCAGCATGAACAAGTGCACAGGCACAGCCTCCCTCTGCCTCACACCTTAGCAATCTAAAAACAGCACCCTCTGGAGTATCAACACCCTCATAACCACACACACACACAAAAATCATGAAGACTGATTGTGGATGCAATTGGAGAAGTCATGTCCTACCACATGAGTGTAACTGGAGTGTTCTGAAGGAATCAGGGACTGTACAAAACTCACACAGAGTCAAATGTCTGAAATGACGGTGTTAGAAACCATGACACAGATAGTTTTCACAGTCACATGTGTGCTTGGTGAAATAGGAATAGCAAATGTATTCTGTCACAGCTGTCTTAGATACAGCAACTACATCAAGTCTGCACACTCAGTCGTCACCAAAATGCTAAATGCAAATTTCTCTGCCACATCAGCTCGGAAACTGTATTGTGTATGATTCAGCGGTGCAGGGAGGTGCCTCTCCTCTCCTTGAGCGTGACATATGAGCACAACACCTTTCCCCGTCCCCTGAGCATTTCATACTGCCTCTGAAACACCAAAGTAGTGAGAGGGCTGTCCTGGCCTCTGTGGGATGGAGTGTGTAGGCAAAGTGCAAAGGTGCGCTGGTGATTCCTTAAAACTTTTTCTCACACTCACTTATATGGGCATTTGTTTATATAACCGTGCCAGTTGCGGCCCACGCCTCACTGTTCAATGAGCTCTGGGAACCCAGAAGGCATTCAAGTTCAGATGAGAAGCTGCACCAATAGGTTGTCAAATGTTAGGAATTATTATTTATTGTTCCAAACTGTACTGTGTATCTATATATCCCTCCCACGCTGCCTCCACACATACACACTCACGCTAGAGAGCTACTCATTGTAACCATAAACTTACTTTTGGCCGCTGACCAAATCCTTTTTCCACAGTTGCACGTTGAGCACGTTGCTAAATGCCAGCTCAACAGCAGTCTGTGAAGAAGAGGAGACTTGTATCTTGACTTCTTCCCTCAGATTTTCCCAGACTGCCTGCGGCCTTGCAGCAGCAATCTTCCAATCCCAAACTTCTCTAACCAGTAGCTCACAGTTTGTCCAACTTATCTGGATTGTAGCTCTTCAGTTTCCCCTGGTCTCATGTGCCTGTCATCCCCTTCATACATGCAGAGGGGGCGATTTTTTTCCAACAACTTCTCCTCAGGCCCTCACATGCTGGGTGCTTAATAGCTCATCTGATTACGCAGTTTGACTTAAATTTGGCACATCCATATAGGAGATATCTGTGTAATCAGCGGAAGACATGTGAAACGAAATGTGAGATGAGATGAACCTGCCAGATCGGTTTTTGGATGGCAGAGAATTTTTGCTGCAGACAAATACAGGCATTCCAACCAGTTTGGAGGAGGATGAACAGCCAAAAAAAAATTTAAGTCATGAACATACCTTATAAGGCATAATCCTGTTGCTTGTATTATTAAGAATCAAAACATCTAATGTTAAAGGTCAATTCCCCCTGGTATTGACCACTGACTGTGTGGGACTTGCTGAGTGCATTAATAGGTATTACACATTATTTTGTTCTCCCATGCTGACCTGAGCTTGCGTCAAATCTCTTTGAGTACAAGCGTTGATACAGTGCTGATCAGTTTGCATTTCAGGTCAGTGTGAATGTAATAGTCTGTGACTCTAAAGAAGCATTCTTACTTGAATACATACAAAGATGGATCCTGATTTTTAACCCAAGATTGCTTATTTGAAATAGCAGAGGGCTATTTATCTGGTTAAAAGGGGCTGGATATGTTAAAGATAATTATATGTTTCTTTCATCCTTTCATTCTTTCATTTATGTATAGCCTGCAGTTTCACAAACTCTGACAATAGGTTTCTGTGGGTATACACGAGTATAAGCATGTGGGCACAAGTCATAATGTCATAACCAACGACCGCAGCCCTATGTGTCACATGATTTATTTTGTTGCAATGCGCAGGAAGTTGGTAGTAGTGACACATTTTACTCTGAGGGTGTACCCAAGTGTGAAACACTACTAATGTTGTTTGTCCTCTTCCTGAGGGAGAAGGCTATCAGCGTCATACAGTGGCAAGGCTGTCATACCAATGTGGGAGTTGTTCTGGACCTCACAACAAATATAATTTTGCTGGAGCATTCTCATAACTGCACACCATGTGATGAGATGTAATGGCAGGGAAGATATGTGGAAGCTTTCTGAAAACATTCATACTGTAGATAGGCATGATCAGATTTTCAGCACAGCATTGGAATACATACCTGCAAATGAAGTTTTGTTCATAAATAATATATTTTTGTTATTTTTTTTTAAGTGACCGTTACTATTAGAAAATGATTTATAACACAAGTGATATCCTATCTTTAAAGGGCAGTGGTCCTTTAAAGTCCTTGGTTGATAAAATTATTACAGAATCAGTTCTACAGACCTCTATATTTTAGAGATGATAACTAATAAACTTTTGGCAATGATTTTTTTTTCATTCCCCAAAATGAATATAAAGGATGTTGGAAAAGAAGTGCAAAGTTTTTTTTAATCAAGTAATCAAAGGAGCCAAAGCAATCAAAAGTCTCCCTAGAATTGTGACGTGCTGAAATTTTTCAATATATATATTAACAGGGCATAAAATATTATGAGTATTTTCCAGTTAAGATTTATTGGGAAACGTCACCGTCCCAGAGGTCACTTTAACCAATTCATTACAAACTCATAAGGTCAAATTAGCCACTGTACAAATAAAGCAACCATAATGCTTATTTTTCGTACTGTGTGATGACTCATCAAACTACATGTACCAGGCAAACTGATTCATGAAAGAGGGACTTAATGTGTTTTTAACATACACTCCGGAGGGTGAGTTTTATTTCCCCAATCCAGTAACAATTAGCTGCTAAAAATTCCCCTAACACAGTGTGACACCTTACTCCCATCGCTCTGATTTCTTGGGGGCCATTTTCTGACACGTGTGGAATAATATTCAGGATGGATAATGACTCATGATTACTCCTAACAACTCCTCTGTTTTTTATATAGTTTGAGTCAGGGTGTTTTAGTCAGGATGTTGGAGCCTGTCAGGGTTTTTTGTTTTTTGTTTTTTTCTTCGACAGTCTGGCTAGAGGAACCAAGCCATCCACCAACAAGCAAACGCCCACATAGGTTATCCCTTCACACACAGAGAGCTACCCAGATCCACCCACATCCCTAGAGAGAGAGGAGAGAGGAGGGAGTGAAGGAGTGAGGGAGGAAAAACAGAGGGACGGAAAGGAGGGAGGGAGGGAGGAAAGGAAGGGTGGGGATGGCGATTCGGTGTGTGCGTGCGTGCGTGCGTGCGTGCGTGCGTGAGAGAGACAGAGAGAGAGAGAGAGAGAGAGAGAGCGTGTGCGCGTCCGTGGGTTTCCTTTCTTGCATTACAGCACTGTCTCGGTCTGCTATACTCTCCCTCCACTTTTAATTGGAGTTCAAGGCTTGTAGTAGATAGTTACTATGACAGCCAATACACCGGCGATGCTGCGCCCGTTATGTTGCCATTCCACCAAGTTTAATTTACTGAATGGCTCCAAAGTAATAAGCCCAATTAATTAGAAACGAACCAGAAGCACCATCTGTCCATGCTCTCAATAAACTGCATTGAACATAAACGGGAGTGATTGTGATCATGCAGCAATCAATAAGCTGTCATCAAATAAAACAATTTGCATATACGATACTTAAACTGTTGCTATTTGATTACAGTATGGGAGTTATAATGATCATGCACCAATCTAATTTCTTACCCACGCTGCCTGTTTAAACAATATCGGACAAAGATATGCACATGCGGTCTCCTACGTCGCACTGCTTTACACTTGACCGAGTGTTTTTGAATCTTTGCTTGGAGACAATTAGACCATTTCATCCCTCTAAACAATGATGCCGCTGATCCTCTTTCCGGTAGCTTTGCCTCTGCGTTGATATCTGCGTAGTTTGGTTCTTAATCGCCTTTCTCTGTCTCCCTGCACATCTCCCCTCCCTCCACTCCGATACGAACTCCCTCCCTCCTCCGTGCACAGATACAGTCACTCTCTCACTTACACGCACGCACACACATGCACACAAACACGTCTCCCCCGCACACTCCCCCCGGTCTTGGTGCTGTCTCATTCACTTTAGTACGCCATCCACGCACTGACTCCAACTTCGAGCAGGGGGGGCGGGGTTGGATATATACCTCTGAGAGGAGGCCACAAGCTACACTGAGACTGGACTCGCTTGCAGTGCTAAGACCACAAGCAAGAAGACTCCGAAGCCGGGAGTAGAAGTACCAACATTATTTATCGTGGAGCTTAGAGAGAAAAGAGAAGACTTACAGCTTTTGATTTTACGGACTGTCTGCTGGAGCTCCGATATCACCAATTCGCTTATCCGCTATACACCAGTAGTTTCTCTGGATATAGCAACCAAGAAAAGTTGGTAGTAAACTCTTTGGAGTTTGGTCAGAGTCATTTTATCTTTCATTTGCTTGTGAGAGTGGACTGCACTGAAGCTTGGGATCGACCCGGCTGGGTCTGGCTTGGACCTGGCGCATAGTTTCGGCGGTTTTCAGACTGCGAAAGTTTTGGCCAGAGCAATCCTGCGGCGCAGACCTTGAAGACTTCGAGTCAAGTCAAACTTCGCTCGAAGATAAAGACACAAGGTGCCGCCTGAGTCCAGCTCGAAGGTATTTGGGCGACTGGATAGAGACCCGTTAACAAGACTTTAAAGAAGCTTTTTCAAGGTAAGATCCCCATATGCATGTTCACAATTTGTGCTGCTTTGTTCTCGCTGCTTGTTTTGAATATGGGGTTTAGAACTGCTTGCAATGTATGTACTCATGCATCATATCTACAACATTTCAAAAGCAAAACATTTTCACAAGTCTGAAAGAAGCGACTGGAGAAAGTTTCACAGAATGAGTTTGGGCAACGTAGATGAGTGTTGTTTTGTTGCCTGTCTGCGTTGGGTTCATGCAGATTCAGATTATCTGGTTTGCTGGGGTTTCTGTGCTATTAAAGTGTCTGTCGCTGTCCATGGTGCTGAAACGCTTTCCGAGGTCTGTCAACCCGCTTCTGTTGTGCTGCCGAAATGTCGGAGCAACTTGCATCCTATTGCATTGTCTTTTGCACGTACTTTCACTTCGGTGAGTTCCGGAAGAAAGATTCAGTTCATGAAAGATGTGCATACAAATGCATTTGAACAACTACTCAATGCATCTTGCACTGCTTGTTCAAAACTGATACGCATTCTCTAAACTGACTCTAAACTTGAGCCCTCTTCCACGCACATCTTCTGAACTGCACCGAAGTCTTTATAGCATGAGAGATGATGTACCTTACATCCTATTTAAACTGATGTCATTACTTTGTGTACTTTGTACATTGGGTAAAGCGATCGAAACGATGTGATCACACAGCAGCAGAAAGTTAAGTTACACTGTGGCAACAGGTAGCCCAACTTTCTGCTGTGCCTATAATGGGGCTACTTGCACTGTTCAGAAGATTATACAGCAGAACAGGGTGTGGTTGTGGAACAGTTTGCAATATTATAACCTGAGAAAGATCCATATTGCATTTCTGTGGTAGACTATAAGTTCACCACAGTAATAGAGACAGATAACTTATTATGTGTGTTACTGTTTTGGCTTCTGCAGTTAAATTGTAGTCCTGAGTATGTCTTTGCTATAATGTCTAAAACATCATCAGTGCTCACAACACTGAACCAATTCAAGTATGTTGAGATTTTGTCCTTGTTTTCTTTCATCAGGGTTGTGGGCTGTTAAAGTTTTTGTCTGTGTGCTGTTGCACAGCATTCAGCACAACACTCAGCACTATGAAAGAAAGCAATAGACTGGGTTGTATTTATTTGCTCTGCTTGTTTAACTCTTCACTGATTTATTTTTTTAGCAAACAAGTGATAAAGACAAATAGATACTTCTTGTACCATACCATAGAAACACTTAAAGCATATTTATTTATATGTCAAATTTGTAGCAAGGCATTGTCCATCAACAACTAAGCATACTATTTTCCAACCCTTGACTTTCTTAAAAGTTCATAATTACATAGGGAAGTCATGTCAGGAATCTGTTGTTTTTATGTGTACCCGTCCTGTTTGCTGTTTTTGCTGTCACATGGATTTCTAAAGCAGCCACCAAGTTGTCTAGTTGCTTGCACACATGTGCATGTGCTTGCACATGGCAGAAGAAAAGAAATAGTGAGGATGAAGGATGACCCATAATGGTACAAAAGGAAGTGGCTTTTCATAAGTTTGTGCCAGGTGCAAAAGAGAAGCAAAGGAAAGAATGATGTCGGAAACAGTAATCACCTCTCTTTTTCTCTTTCTTTCTCTCTCTCCTACACACACATACACACACACACACACACACACCTAAAGCAAAAAAATATATTAACCACATACAAAACTAACATCAGGAAATGAGAAAACATCCTATCTTAAAAATGTTTATAGAACATTAAGACAGAAAAGTTCTTAATTAATCCATGTATTCATGTAAAATCAGCCCTGCACACAAGTGTTTTTCCCACATTACAGCACTACTTGGTGTCAGATGAATATGAATGAGGTTATCTCAACTTTTATCTTTCACACAATTTCTATGCCTCTATTTTCACGGCTGTGTGGTCCGGTTAGTCATGCAAACCAGTGACGCGACCTCCTCTCTGAGTAACCAGTGAAAAATGTGATTAGGATCCTCATCAAATGCCTGCACATTTTTAGTGCATGTAAGTGCAGTCTAGTTTTTCCTTGGTTATGCATTCCACCCATCATATCTATGATGAGAAGAGCACTTCAGAAGTGTGTATGCCAGCATAAACAGAGCATGTGTCTGATGATAATTTTGCCCTTCTATGCTGATTTTTACACTGATTTGCAAAAAAAAAAATCCCTGTCTCCATAACTACCAACTGCCTGGCTGCCAGCTTTGCAGAAATGGTGTTGACGCTAACAAATGAGCAAGGAGGAGAAAAGCAGAAAAATATGGAGAAAAATGAGAGAGAGGGCATAGAAACGAGGGCTGGTTTTTTTTTTTTTTTTTTTTCCTTTTT
>OMKZ01020591.1:26590-38983 GCA_900302535.1 Neoniphon sammara | reverse complement strand
AGAGCACAAAGCCCTCACAGTCAGCTGGTAGCGGAAATCGAAGCACAGCTCTTGTGGTAGCCATGGCAACACACCAGCCAGCTTTATACACCACTCTGCTGCCGTTCACACCCAGTGGTTGAAAGCAAACAATCACCATTTCAAATGGAACCTCTATCGACTTGAGTGCTTGATTCTGCTCAGAAAGAGTCGGCCTTGCCCACTTTCTCCAATATTCGCATTGCACATACCACTTCCTCTTCTTATACATATAAATTTTATTGAGGGCATTATGGTTGAATAGTGCTTTTGTATTCAGTTGTAAGGAGGCAGCCATATTAATCAAGTGGAGATGTAAAGGTGCAAAGAACAACCTCCACTATATAATGCTACTTGGCTACTGTCAGTGTCATTGCAGTGTAGATGTGTTGGCAGGATACAGCATATCACCAGCACTGGGATAATTACTTTATACTTACTTTATATTAGTTGCAGGTTTCTTAACACCTGTTTAAGATTGCAGGTATTATTCTTATCTGATGGATTTCACAAACTCTCAAATGCTACCACAACGTTCATTTACTTTTGGATTGCCTCAGAAATCTGTAGAATATAAAGTTATTGCCTTTTGTTTTTGGTGACAGTAGAAGCCTATTAGATTATAAACCCATGCAATTTGTCACCTTCCAATCTTTTGTGTGTTCTTGCAGAGGGCTGGAGCAGCTGGGGCCGTTGGTCAGAGTGCAGCCAGGAGTGCGGAGGCGGAGTCCAGGTGCGCAGCCGAGCCTGTCAGCCAGATAACAGTGTGTGTGAGGGTGTGGCTGAAGAAGGACGGGCCTGCAACAATCAGCCCTGCATTGGTGAGTCCACCTGTCAGTTATTTATTTTGCACCACTAGCCTGAAGACAATCTTAGCTCAATTCAGAAGTCGCTCATTCATTATATTCTCACAGGCAAAGTGCGCACCAGGAGCCAAGCTCTGCGATCCATCATTGGCTTGAAGAGAGATAATGCTGATGAGCCTAACCAAGGAGTTACTGCAACCCAAACAGGTAAAAACAGGCCTGGTCCTGATAGTTTTGTTCAGCAGTTAAGAGTGCAGAGATAGAGGAACTGGAGATAATTACATATTATGTAGGTGAGATTAAAAAAAAATACAAGGAGCTCAGAGGAGGATCTCACCTCAAAACAAAAACAAAAAAATTATTGAATCAAAGAAACTAAATGTGACAAAACTCAACAAGTAAGAATACATTATATCAAAGTTCAGTCTGAACTTCTCATCAGCACTGTAGTTTGGATTTAACTTTCCAGATGTTAAGGGCCTTGTGCACTGACAGAGTAATCCATGCTGTTTGCAGAGACCGCTGTGCCAGATGGGTGGTCCCCCTGGAGTGTATGTTCAGCCACCTGTGGGGAGGGCTGGCAGAGCCGCACCCGTTTCTGTGTCACTTCCTCCTACACCACCCAGTGCACTGGACCCCTCCGTGAGAACCGGCCCTGCAACAACACAGCTGTCTGCCCCGGTTAGTGCCTGTATTCTGGCTCCTAGAGTGTGTGCATGCGTGTTTGTGTGTTATCTTATACTGTGTGAGTGAGAGAGAGTGGGAAGGCAGAGTTTGATATATACTGACTATACAAAGTATTAGGGATACTTACTCTTTCCATGAAGTACACTGAATCCAGGTAAAAGCCCTTATTCCTCATTGAGCTTCCTTATTAAATCTTTACAAATCACAAAGGTGGAGATGTAAAGAGAAGAAGATGAGTTAGGGAAGCATTTTAAAACTTTGATATTTGAAATATGCATTGTGCAAAAACGGGTTGCAAGTCAGTATCAGGAAGATGTCCCTAATATTTACTTGCAGACTGTGTCTCAGGGTGTGTGTGGAGCACTGCCCCACCTAGTGGAGAGTTTACAAAGTATACATGCTCTGAAACACACTTAATTTCCACATAAAATACTATACAGTCACAATATAGCCGCACACTTTTTATTTGAAAAAAAAAATAGCATAACTATTTTAGAGAAAAAAATTACTTGAAAAAAAAACTTAAACATAAACACTATAGAGTCTAACTTCATGATTCATGCACAGTTCATGGTGCCTGGGATGAGTGGGCCCCCTGGAGCCTGTGTTCCTCCACCTGTGGTCGTGGTTATCGTGACCGATCCCGCACATGCAGGCAGCCCCAGCACGGAGGAGAACACTGCCGCGGCCCTGCCAAGCAAACCAAGTTCTGCAACATCGCCGTCTGCCCAGGTGAGTTAGAGATCTCAAAGACACTGACATCTGATATCTCTGATTAAATAAAATGCTGAAAACACACTATTACACACATGTCATATGATATGATATGATGTGATATGATATGATATGCACACACACTAGATAAAATTATTTGACATTTGAAATCAAAATTGTCATTTGTCGTGCAATAATGAGCATTATTTCCATGGGCCTATGTGTTCATCTACTATAGCAAATTTACAAATTCATGAAAATTGACTCTGGCTATGATACTTGACCCCTCATTCTTCCTACTAACTGATTCATGCACCTGAGAGCCAATTAAACAGCTTAATAGCATCATCACCACCACAGACAGCAGCAGCGATGGCAGGCTGACATTATATCTGACTCACCTACAGAGCAAATGTTTGTGACTATTAGTCAGTGGCTTTATAATAACAGGTAGTGACTCACACTCTCCTTGTGGTCACAAAATACATTAAACCCCCAGTTCACCTAGTCATGCAATAAGAGGACTCAACTACTTTTAAACTCACAACTGCAGTTTGAGTATTCATATTTTCCACTGATGGTCAGGACTAGTAATTATCATAATTATTTTGTGCTTTTATTACAAAACTAATTTCTTTTTATCTATTTGATCCAGCCAACTATATTGCCTTGTTGCAATTTCATATTACCACCAGCAGATGGGTCTATGCACCACAATAAACACCTATATCTGGGGGTGAGCCAGGCAAAGTCATTACTGAAAAATGACTACTCATTTCATCTTAAATTGAGGGGCTTTGAAAATTGATTCATCCTTAATAGCCCATTTAACATTACAGAAATATGTATTTTGACCAATTTTGAGTTTTTATAAAAGACTATGCCCTTAACCCTAACAATTTTCCCATCTTTTTGGGCAGCATTTGATAGAAATGTGCAATTGTGATTGATTTCTTCTTCTCTGGCTAAATGCTTTAATCTTGTAAAGACTGCTATCCCCAAAAATTAAGTCTTTAAATATAAAATGTATTTTGGGGGGTGCTTTTCTTTTCAGTTACTTTTCTGTGATCAGTCATATTTCAACTGATGAATGCATGTAAAATAGTGCTATTAAGGGAAATGTTGCATTGAATCAAGCTACTTATCTATTCCACTATGACACAAAACTGGGACTTTTAAGAGTGAGGAAAGCTCCCTGATCAAGACTGCATTGACCTGTACTGCATCCACCAAATGGTCCCCTCAGTTAAATACAATACAGTGCTCTTAATCCACATATAGTGACTATGATTTGATTTTAGCTTTGAGAACAATGGGCCTTCAAGGTTGAGAGACACCTGTGGCGCTATATGAAGGACAAACAACTGAGCTTCAACTTTCTGTTTCACTTAAACTCAGTCAAAGTAGGTCATGTGAAATGTTAATAGCATCAGTGAGTGTGCTGTGATGCCTGTGGCCTCAGGCGCTGTCTTGTCCTTGTACTCGCTCACTCTCTGCGTACCCACCTCTCTGCTTCCCTCTAGTGGATGGATACTGGAACGACTGGTCTGCCTGGACTGCATGCTCCACAACCTGCTCCAACGGCACCAGGCAGAGAACAAGGGAGTGCAACGGCCCATCCTACGGCGGCTCTGAGTGCCATGGAAACTCAAGGGAGTCCGCAAACTGCTTCCTGAAAGAGTGTCCCGGTAAATAAACCTTGTCCCAGTTCAGTATCAGTAACCACTCTGATAACAGTACCTTCTATCCAAATGTAAAGCTCATTTAAAACCAGTGACAGAGATATCAGAGGTTCATGGTGTGTTTTATTCTCTCTCTTTAGTTGATGGGCGCTGGCAGCCATGGAGCTCTTGGGGCAGCTGCAGCAAAACTTGTGGTGGGGGCATCCAGCAGAGAAACAGGGTCTGTGATGGGCCTTTCCATGGCGGAGAACCTTGCCCCGGAGAGAAGGGAGAGCAGAGGCGTTGCAATGAGAGGAGATGTCCAGGTCAGTGCCTCCAGCACATTGCAAATTGATAATTTGCAACCAATACTGTAATACAACATACAAGACAATTTGCTCACACGTTGCATGATGGTTTTTGCAACCTTTTAGAGCCCCATGAGATCTGTCTTGAGGAGAACACAGGAGATGTTGTATGGAAGAGAACTCCTGCTGGAGACATGGCTGCAGTTGTCTGCCCTGCTGACGCCTCAGGTATGGCTACAATTATGAAACAAATCAAATAGAGGAGCAAGCAACTAATATACTTGCAATAGTGCATTCAGTACAAATCATTTAGAGTATGAATGCATCACATAAATTACTTGAATCAACGCAGCCTCTGCTGGCCTCATCGATGAATGTGAACAACACTTTGTGCAACTTAATGTTTAGATAATGACATTTGAAATCATGTTAAGGCCTATAGTGGACATATGTGGATCTTTACCTGAAAGCTTTATGTCCTTTGACTACATGGGTTTGGACTATTTAATTGTACGTATTTAATTTAATCTTCCATCATCCCAACAAGTACTTTCTCTCATAACCAGGTCTGGTCCTGCGCCGGTGCACCCTCGACGCTGTAGGTCTTGCTTTCTGGGAGAACCCAACTCACGTCAAATGCGTCTCCAAGAACTATGAGACTATTCAGATGCTGGTAAGTCAGTTGGCCCAGCATGGAAAAATCATTATCCCAAGTATCCTAATTAAAATGGTAAATGCCTCAACTGTTGTGTTCTCACATATTGCTAATTTCCCGGTGGTGTACTCAAAGCCAGAGTGTGTCAAGGATTTAAATTAACCCCTCAACTCTCCTCCTGTAGACTCAGGACTACGTCTCCAAGGCTCAGGCAGGGCAGGCGGTGGACGGAGTCTCTGAGGTGATTTCACGCCTGAGATTCTCTTCAGATGAGGGAGCCAGGTACAGCGGAGACCTGTTGGCCATCATCGAAATCCTAAAGAACACCACCGAGCTGTACAAGGGCACCAGCATGAGACTCAGCAACGCTGATGTAGAGGTAAGATGTTATCTTGTCAGTTAACAACCTAGATTTTTTTCTTGGTTGATGCAATCTGCACTGACATATTGAAATTTATGCAGCTTTCAAAAAAAATCTCATGATTCTCTGACTAAAAATAGCCTTTAATTTGGTATCTTCTCACACCTCTGCCTCCATTTAATGATCTGCAGAACTATGTCCAGACCATCAGCAACTTGCTGAAGGAGGAGCATCGTGACAAATGGGAGGAGGCACAGCTGGTAAGTGATAAGAGGGTGTATGTATGAGCAATCCAGTGTTAATGTGAGTGGTGAGGAAAATAAGTCTGTTATGCTAACAGACTTATTAGGCATAAAGTTTTCTGAGTGGATTCAACGAGTTGGTTGAGAGCAGAGTGTGAGTGTGAAAATGAGGAGGGAAGAGTAGCAGTGACTATTGCGCATCCACTGATTAACACTCCCAAGCGGCCTTTTTACTCACCCGAGCGCTGGATTTGATACACTGCAATGGGAATACAACACTAAGGGCTAAAATGGGCTGAGATGAGACAATAATGAGAGAAAAACACAACAGATGTCATGTCCAGACCAGAACCCATCCAATTATCTAGCACTACCTCAGGCTGCAGTGTTACAGACTTGTTTAGATCAATAAAACCACACCACCAAACCATATCAACTCTTGCATATACACTATTCTTACAACAGATAATGAACTTCAGTTGTTTTTTGACATTTTTTCAAAGCTTTTCTACTGATTTGCCTATGCAATATGACCACCTGTCGACATATTTTTTCTATTTTAAATTATATGTGTGCACTATCAGTATTCCTATTATACTGAGTGAATGAATGTTCCCTAAACAGAGTAAGAGACAAGACTAGCGTAAAGAGGTGAGCAATACAAAAGGTCTCCAGTTCAGAGAATAAATGCGTATTTTTGCACAAACTGGATGATGCATTACCAAGGCCAGTGTGACAAGAGGCGGTGAACACATAAAATCAGGGAGAATCACTACGCCCACCCTCCAATCTGTGTGTCTCTATGCAAGCCTACATACCGATGTCAGTTGTAAAGGGGACACAGACAGCATACATGCACACTCCTTGCGCCCACATAGCTGCAGTTCTGCGTCAGACATACGCAAGTGAGCTAGCCCTTCCTTCCACTGAACGAGAGAGCGAGGGAAAGGACAAAAAACCTGAGTATGAATCAACAGCCTGCCCATTTATGGCCCTAAGGAAGTTCCGAGGTTGCATAGCAGCCAGTAGTTTTCTTTTTTTTTTTTTTCAGTGCTTACTGCTCTGTAGGAATAAGAACTAGTTGCTTTACTGACATGAAAACAAGAGATGTAGGTAAAGACACATTGCTCTTTCTCTCAATAAATGGTAGTCTTGCCTACCTGCCTTTTAAAATCTGATGTGGAAATTATATGTAGTGTAACCTGTCTCTAGATTATGTCCCCCCTTTTAACTCTTCCTCCCTCCATCTCTCTTCCTACCTCCTTTTCATCCAGATGGGCGTCAGTATCAAGGAGTTCCTGCGCCTTGTTGAGGACTTTGTGAACATGATTGGGATGCAAATGAGTGGCTTTCAGGACATTTATGAAGTCACAGAGAATTTAGGTGAGCCCTAATTTGCTCTGCCAGCTGTTCTCTGCTTATGTCTAGTCAGAGTGATTTGTCCTCTCCTGCAGCCAGAGAGTGCATCAATCTTCATCGTGCCAGTGAATGGGAGTCCATATAAGCAGCAAAAATGCATCAGTTATCACTTTGACACAGTGGCAAGTCCATAAACTATACAATATTACTTGTGCCATCGTCAACATATTACTCAGCCAGGGCATCTGATCGTAAGAATAACCAGCATGACACGCATATGGCCTCTCAAGTTAATCAGGCTGTTACATAATGTAAAAAAACTGTAAACCTCATAGTCTGAATCACTCTTTCTGCTTTGTTGGAAGGAAGTTTTGTCACTGTTTTGGCTCGGTAAAGGTGACATTCTCACAGGATTCAGCAGCAAGTTACTCCTCCAGTGAGACACACATGACACGTGGCGCCAAAGTGTCCTTGGCGCCATTCGCTACAGTTCATTCATTCATTCGTCAGCCAATAGAGCCTTGGCGTTAAATTGGACTGTGTGGAATTAGGGACTTAAAGATCACCAGCGCTGCTTACTAACAAGGCCCCTGCCTCGCTCTCTTTGTCCCTTCTAGTGCTGAGCATCCACAAGCGCCCCACTACCACGACCTCCAACTTCACCTTCCCTGTGAAGGGCTGGAGGGGGATGATGGACTGGGTCAGGACCTCTGAGGAGAAGATTACAGTGTCCCGTGATGCTCTGTCCATTGACCAGTCTGGTGAGACCCTGACCCTCACATCAAACTGTTTTTTGTTTTTGTTTTTTCCATCTGTCTTGTCATATAAATTGAAATTAGATCTCAAGTCCCAACGCTGCTCCTTCCTCATGGTGCTCACTGCAGCATGAGTCAGAATTTGAATAAATTTACTACGATCAAACAACTGATTGTTTAAATGAGGATATTGAGATCAACTGTTTTGCTTTTGTCTTATGAACTTGAGTCTAAGCAGGCATATTTGTTCTTTCCAGAAGGCACCACTGCTTTTGTAACCGGCATCGTCCTCTACAGAAACCTCGCCTCCTTCCTTTCCTTCCAGAGGTAAAGCAACTGTTCCACTTTCATAAGATGCAACTGGCCTATTAAAGGCTTATTCTGTAATTGCTTTATGGCTCCCCCTATTGAAACATAGTCTTACTATCAGTGAATTTACTTTTATATGGTGATTTTTTTTTCACTCTTAACATTTATTGTCTAAGCTTTTGATCCAAAGACTGACAGCATGTGACAGTTAAATGAGTTTTGAGGCCGCAAAACGTTGGCTCACACATAACAGCAACTAATTTCTGGAGTGTAGGTCATAAAAGTTATTTTCCCTGTTTGTAAGCCTGAGGTGATTGTCATAAATCAAACCTCAACTATATATTTCTAACATAGTGCCTCATTTTGACCACATTGGCTGTTTCTCTCCTCTCTCCCTGCAGTAACACCACCCTGCTCAACTCCAAGGTGGTGACAGTGATTGTCAAGCCCACCCCAACTCTTCTGTCATCTCCCGTTGAGATTAACTTCCCCCACCTCTACAATGTAAGTTCTCAGTAGTTACCCATCAAATTGAGCCTTTAAAAAAAAAAAAAAAAACTACCAGCACCCTTCTGGGTGTTTGCTCACCATGAAACACACAGTTTGACATTTTGTTGACATTTGCAGCACTGCTGTGACTTTTACTTTTACTTGTGTCAGTTGAAACCTGCAAAGATCACAGCAGAACAGAACACTGAATGGGTAATTATGGATAATCATGCGCAGTTAGGAGTTTCTGTGACTGAGAAGAAGCTGTTTTTAGTTTAGGGCATCTATGACGGGGGATGATGGCGAGAAATGTGGGCAGGTGGCTGGCAGCAAGCTGTTGCATCTCACACATTTGTAGCGCGCTGTTCCAACTGTGCACTGGTCACACGTCAAAGCTACACTTTCCCCGTTCCTGTTTTTTTTTTTTTTTTTTTCTAGAGATGCCTCACTCCGCCTTCTCTGTCTGCCTCTCTTACAGGGCACCGTCAATGAAACCTGCCTTTCCTGGGACGAGAGCGAAACGTAAGTAGTGATTAAGATTGTTATCCCCTTCGATGTGTGTATACCCATCAATCATATCTAGTTTTCTGCCCCGGGTGGCTCATTGTCAGCTCATCTAGCGATAGCATTTGTCGCCGTCGTTGTTTATCTCTCTGCTCGCTGCTGAGGTCCTTTCAGTCCTGCATCTGTCACTGCATATGAGCATTCAGGCCCTCTAGCCCTGCACTCACCAGAGAGAGAGAGAGAGAGAGAGAGAGAGAGAGAGAGAGAGAGAGAGTAATAATGTTGCATCTATTTTTTATGTCAATCATTCCCGACATGGAGGACAGAGCGACACCGCAGCACGCTGACCCATCTCTCCGAGCCAGAAGCACCATGCTTGCTCAGCTGTCTCTCATACTCACTGCATGACAGACTTAAGAAATGACAACCTCAATGATGCTCAGAGCAGCAGCACTCCCCCTAGTTTAGTGACTCCTCACTCCACTCTAACAGTCTCCCAGTTCACTTTTGGATGAATCACATCCACGCCAACACAGGCAACATTTTGAACCTCATTATGTACATCAGTGAGTAAATTCATTGCAGAGTCCCGATAGGTCAGACCACAGAGTATCAATCTAAAGACAATCACCTCTCTCCTCCCTCTTGCCTGTTTCCCACGTTCATTTGTCATCGCCGAGGTTAATGGCCACTTTGCATGGGAGTTCCTAAAGACGCGTAGATGCATTTGAATGAATCATGAAAAGGCGCTGCTAGAGGCCTGGCCTGGATCAATCAGCCCCAGGCCTACTTTGCCCTCCTATAGCACAACAGGTGGACCATTTGCATTTAGATAGATTTGTACACTTGTGGGGAACAGATAAGCAAAGAAAATGCATTCAGCTCCACTCACACCTACACCCCCCAAAACCCAAACTTCCTCCTACTTACACTACAGCATCCATACCCACAACCAGAGCCAGAGTAAAGCAGAAGTGAAAAGGAAATGAAGATTTAAAAAAAGGTTTAAGAGCAGAAGAGAAAGAGGAGAAAATGTATTTAGCTAATAGACTTGTAGGAGGGAGGGGGGATGAGCCTCTGGTGAAATTAGATTCATTGTGGACAGCAGATGTGATTAATGGCAGGATATAGGAACAGTGGAAAGGGCAGATGGAGAAAGCCCTGGCTGATGCCACTGTTTGGGTCAATGTTTATTTCCAGAGACAGATCAGTTTGGTTTAGGGAGCAGCTTCATCACTCCATGAGCCTCTCAAAGACATCCTCTACGAATAAACTTTAACCAGATGCATACAGATAAAAGGTTGTGCAGATTTTAATGCCATGAAAACAGAACATCAGAAAGAAATAAAGGGTGCATGTATGCATGTCCACATGTGCAAGCTGCCCTTTTGGAGCCCTAGCATCTCCTCTTGGGAATGAACAGGGTGTACTTTTCATCACACTTCACCACGCAACATTTAACTCATCTGCATGATTTGAAAAGTCAAACAAGACAACGAAACACACATTAAACAGTGCAGCCAAGCCGTCCTAGATGCCATCCCTGTTAACTGCCGTCATATCTCTGCCCTGCGGCCCTCCACGCATGACAGCCTGCACCAGCATCATGTTAGGCTGGAGCTGCTGGCTATGATCACATTGTATTTTCACCAGTCGGAGCCCCAGGACGCCGCTCTGCACATCACTTCCTCTGTGCTTTCTACTTGGTGGCATCTGCTGCTGCTGTTTATACATAATCGCACATCTTTGTTACTTTATCTAATGTGTCAGAACAAGATCTGAGCAAAATATATATTTGATTAATATAAAATTTTAAACTTGTCATCTATCTCATTAAACAAAAGCAGGCATATCGCTTTAAAGATGACCAAATTCAAGCACTTCCTGTTGTTTTGGGGGTTTTAGAGTGTAAAAATATTTATCTTTTTTTGCAAAAACCTTTAAGAGTGATTGCTGAAGTGCTCCCTTTTTCAAAATGTACCCAACTTTTGTCTGGTCAGGCCTTGGCACAGACCCATTGTAACAACAGTATTCCTTAACATTGTTTGGCTATGAATAATATCATTCAGAGGTACAATGCACCACTCATTAAGTAATATTATAAGTAACCATTGTTCAGACTGTCTTCATATTCTCATCCAAATCACCCTCTGTTGCAAAAGAAGGAACACATTGTCCTTTATCCCCTCAGCACACCGAGCAAGTGTTGCCAAGCCTCTCATGTCTAGTGCTACTGAGGAAAGATTGCCCATTGGGAGAAATGAGGAAGATTATGCTAATAATACAATTTATGACAGCCTATCAGCATTAATCATGACACAGATGGCTATTAATCTCATAAATGTCATAGCCATCATCAAGGCTTGTCTTTCCTGAGTTGCATGGTGCACTGGGCACCTAAGGTTATATGAGACAATATTTGTTTTACTGACACAAAGTCAGAGTCAGTTACTAGATTTGATATAAAATTACAAGATCAAAAACTGACATCATGCATTCCTCTGCATTGATCTACTTATCATTTCAGCCTTAATGGGAAAATGAATATCTTAACTACTCCAAATATGTTTATTTTATGAATGTATATAATATTAAATGTTTTTCCCTAAGAGGAGTTCACATGAGAGATTTGTCAGGTCTCAGAGCAATCTCTCCTAACCTCCCTGCCTTTCCCTCTCTTCCCTGTGCAGTTCCTCACTGCTCGGGTCTTGGTCTGCTCGGAGCTGCAGAGCGGTCCCCGTTGATTCATTCAGAACCAAATGCGTGTGTGACAGCCTCTCCACCTTCGCCATTTTAGCGCGGATAAACCTCGACTCGGTAAGTGTTCTGCCTGTTCGCCGTGTTTTTCCTACATCTTAATGCTCTGCTAGTGTGCGAATGATGTGCAATCTTAACGTAGTCGTTGTTTTCGAGCAATTCGTTGTAGCGCTCCCTTCCCCTCTTTGTCTCCGGTGCCATTCACCATTGAATTACAGCCTGGTATTTTTATTGAGGCACATAACTGAGCAACATGTTGAGATGCAGAAATGGCACGTACATAGATTTCGAAATAACGAAAAAATGTGAATTGCATATGAGATTTTGCATGGGCTTGTTAAGTTGTAATTGACATTTGTTTGCAGTCAATTCCATAATTGACTTAAAACGAGCAACAACAGGAAATAGCTCGATTGTTTTGTTCATGAAGATTGAACAAACATTCATCTTAAAATATCCATTTAACCAGTCGGCAGTGATTTGTTCACTTAAACATTTCTGATGCATGCGTGTGCTTTCTGGACTGTTTGAAATGCCTGTATGGAATATGCATGATCTCGCACAGCGCAGGATTTGCATGCAGTTTGAGCAGTAGAACTTGGCAGTGCGGAATAGATGCTTTGAATACTGAATTCTGTCAGAACGCATAGCTGTATTTCTTTCTTTCGTTTTTTTTTTGTTTTGTTTTTTTTTTTTTTTTTGCGCAAAGACAATGTGTAATTTTCCCCTGTACATTGTGCGCCTCTGAGGCAGGTCACTCTGTAGTTG
>OMKZ01020591.1:0-24636 GCA_900302535.1 Neoniphon sammara | reverse complement strand
GTAGGTGTGAGACAGACAAAGACTATGCAGGCAGTGAGCCCGGCCAATTAGCTTTTTTTTCTTTTTTTTTTTTTTTTTTTTTTGGAGTTTGCAGGCTGGGTTTGTGGCTTCTCTAGGAGAGCTGAGACTTGTGTTTGTAGTATTTGCCCCATCGGTCCTGCAGGTGAATCAACAGCAGGGAAGACAGGGTAGATACATCCCCTTCTCTGTGCCCGCCACCAGGGGTTCAGCGCCCCGGCTGTCTGAGACATGGGACAGTCGCCGCCGCTGGCAGTGGCAGGCGCTAAGCTGCTGTCAGAGATCAGCAGGGCAGGGGGTGGCAGATTAATGCACAGGTGATAATGGTCCACCTGTCCATTCCTGCAGGGACGAACTGAGGAGCTGCTGGTCGGCATAAATTCACCGACGCACGCTCACACACACATATCAAGAAAATGCAAAAATACAGCTTTAAAGGGGAGGGGAAAAGAGACGCTCAAAATGGCTGTCGATAATTAGAAGGTTGCTGTGGCTGCTCAAACTAATGACAGAATACAGCAACGCCACAAGGGAATTAAGCAGCCCCCCTCCTTGCTTAGTGGAGAGAGATATATGTGCTGTATCCTCCTCGCCTCATTTGCTGACTCAAAAGCTCAGTGGAGAAGCGCGGTGACCTCGACCATGTGTTTAGCCGGCCGCTCCATCTTTCTGACATGTTCACCTTGGGGTCACCTTGCCTCAGCCATGGCCTAATTGTGCCATTCAACTGTTTGCCTACAGGGAGCTGTCTGCTATTCCAGATAGTGCACACACACACACGCCCAGAAGCCGTGTTAGTGTGTGCGCCCGCATTGCTTTCTCTCCCTTTTTTGTATGTGTGTGTGTGCATTGGTAAGCAGAGTACATCTCTCTCTAAAAGGCATGTATGGTCTTGTCTCCTCTCTGCAGATCATGGACAAGGCACTGCTCCCGTCCGTGACTCTCATCGTTGGCTGTGGGGTCTCCTCTCTCACCCTGCTGCTCCTCATCATCATCTACGTCTCCGTCTGGAAGTAAGTGCCCCCTACGAGCAAAGTTACAGCCGTGTCAGCATCCAACTTTGGGTGCTGTACACTTTGGCTTCGCTCTCCTACTCGCTCAATCCCTCCCTCACGCGCTCACTCGCTCACTTATTCATGGGTTTCTCCTCTTTTCTGCAAAATCTCCAGGTACATTCGCTCCGAGCGCTCCGTTATCCTCATCAACTTCTGCCTCTCCATTATATGCTCCAATGCCCTCATTCTCGTCGGACAAACTCAGGCTCGCAACAAGGTAAGGCACAGTCCTAACCAATCGTAACCCCTCTTTTTAAAGCTCTCTGAAACTCACTGCTTTGGGGTCTTAGAAAGTGGCTGCACCACTGACACAATTTCTCCTGTTTTTTTCCCCTTCTCTCTCTCCGTCTTTCTGGGTTCCCTCAGGTGGTGTGCACTCTCGTAGCTGCTTTCCTCCACTTCTTCTTCCTCTCCTCTTTCTGCTGGGTGCTGACAGAAGCTTGGCAGTCCTACATGGCTGTCACAGGTCGTCTGCGCAACCGCATCATCCGCAAGCGCTTCTTGTGCTTAGGCTGGGGTGAGAGCACCTGCTATTGTGCTCATTTCTATTTTTTTTTTTTTTATTGTGTCTCCGTTGCAATTGCCTCTTTTGTCTTGCCAGACTCTGACTGTTTTCTTCCCTCTCTTATTGTCTGTCTTGCAGGGCTTCCTGCATTGGTGGTTGCTGTTTCTGTGGGTTTCACCAAGGCTAAGGGATACGGCACTGTCAACTAGTAAGTTTCAGCCTTCTTCTCCTTCTTTTCTCTCCTTTTTTTGTGGAAATCCTTCCCTTAGCTCATGTATTAATACCTCTCCTCTCTCCCTCTCTCCTCTAGCTGCTGGCTCTCTCTCGAAGGCGGGCTCCTCTATTCCTTCGTTGGTCCTGCCGCCGCTGTCGTTCTGGTTAGTATTCCTTGACACCTCCATCTATTCCAATAGACACAGCTTTATATGAAAAATAATGCACTCTGAGATAGTCTGCACTGGAATGCATTTCTCATCATTACACTGTCCCCTCCCTGGTCCCTCTTGCTTACAGGTGAATATGGTCATTGGTATTCTGGTCTTCAACAAGCTGGTGTCCAAGGACGGCATCACTGATGTGAAGCTGAAGGAGAGAGCCGGGTAGGTCTTATTGATCTACTGTGTAGACCAGAGTACAGAGCTTATCGCCCTCATCAGTGCCATTACTGGTATATTGATGATGTGCTTTGATATCAAGCGTAACAATCAAACAACAAGCGAGAATAATGCTTCGTCAGTGAATAAGAGGGGAATGTTTGAGTCTTTTTTTTTTTTTTTTTTGGTGCTGTATTGCTGAAGTCTGATCCAGGTTGCTATTTTCATCCTGCAGGGCGTCACTGTGGAGCTCCTGCGTGGTTCTGCCTCTCCTGGCCCTCACCTGGATGTCTGCTGTCCTGGCCATCACCGACCGCCGCTCTGCCCTCTTCCAGATTCTCTTCGCCGTCTTCGACTCCCTGGAGGGCTTTATCATCGTCATGGTCCACTGCATCCTGCGTAGAGAGGTAGGGGGGAAAACTGAAAATTAAGATGAAGTGAGGGGAGTTATGATAAAATGAAAGAGGTTAAGATTATATTAAGTGTGGTTAGAGGATGTAGCTCGCAGTCTCCTGACTTCTCCCCCTGTCCATTAGGTTCAAGAGGCTGTAAAGTGCAGAGTAGTCGACCGTAAGGACGACGGCAATGGAGACTCTGGCAGTTCCCTTCAGAATGGCCACACCCAGCTCGTGGTAAGTTTCCTGGCTTATTGCCTTTTTAATGTCTTGAGTGCCTCTTGTGCTTTGTCCCTAAATGAATATGTGCATGCATTATGCACTGATAAAACCTTCTTTTTTTTCCTTTTATCAGTCTGATTTCGAAAAAGATGGTGATTCCAGCAGACAAGGTAAGCACCTCTTACATTTCCTGTTTCCACTTTCCCTTAACCATTTTTCCATTTCAAATTCAATTTCTGTGAGATATGCACTTAAACTATCTGATCGTGCATGACAAAGAGCATGTTTATAAAACCAACCTTTCACACAAAGTGCTTCAGAAGAAGGCCTGTATGATTTTAATACTCTCCTGCATGAGTAACAGATTAACTTACAGTCTTTCCTCTTTGTCTTAAAAGGCATGAAGAGTTCCTCCGAAGAGAAGATGCCCCCTCCTCAGCTGCCCCTTCCCATGGGCTCCAGCTTCCACACCCTGCCATCCAACCCCAGCAAGAGCCACATGCAGGCTGTTCCCGAGTATTCCAGCCACACCCTCACCCTGAAGAGAGAGAAGAGCCGGCTGGCAGGAGGCGTCGACCCAACCTGCGGGAAACCCGTGTATGTCTGCGACGGCGAGCTCTTCAAGCAGCTGGATGCCGATCTCGCCCGCAGCCAGGCTGAGGGCAGCATGCCTGATGGTAGCGGTTACGTCCTCATGCCCAACACCACCTCCACCCTGAGGACCAAGCCCAAAGACGACTCCGCAAAATACAACATCAGCGTGGAGCAGATGCCCCAGGGCAGGTTGATGCACCTCAGCGGGCCCTTCGCAGAGCCCCAGGCCGCCTTTGGGATCAAGTCGATCCCTGCCGACCAGGTCAGCGTGTCGTATTCAGAGAGAGACTCACCCGTCCAGAACATCCACAACATGTCCAGCGAGTCTCACATCACCCACAGCAGCCTGGAGAACACCTTCGAGTCCATGAACTCCATGATGTCCAAGAGTGAGACCATCTCTACGCTCTCCATGAGCTCCTTAGAGGTGAGACACTGGCTTCAGGATGTGATGGTGTGCCTCATGCAGAAAAACAGTTTTTACGCATTCTCAAACTTTGTTTCTAATACATATTTGAAACTAAAAAATGTCTTTCTCGCTCCTCTCCTTACAGAGACAGAAGTCCCGTTATGCTGAGCTAGATTTTGAGGTAAATATTGTTTGAATTGTGTCTATTCAAAGGATTACAAATGATTTATAATATATATTCTGTGCATAATAGCGAGTGTACACTCTTATAATAGATTTTTCTTATTTTTTTTTGTCTCCTGTAGAAGATCATGCACACAAAGAAGCGTCACCAGAACATGTTCCAGGACCTCAACAGAAAGTTACACCATGCCGACAAAGACAGAGAGTCCCCTGCTTCTGACAGCAAGGTAACATATCATGCTAACATCATCAACATTCATCTCCATTTATTTGTGATGAATGCAGAACAAGAGGGATGCATTACAAAAAGAGAAGAATAAGAGCAGCAGTTCAAAGTAAAATAATTTAAGATGGGTTTTTTTTTAGCCTTGGTCTTAATTTGGATGAAACTATTGCTGGTGGTGTAACAATGAAAGCAACCACTGTTTGTGTATTGAAAGATGGTTGTCATTTGCCTTGAGGCCACTTGAATAAGGATGCATTTCCCTCATTCCTCCTTACAGTCTGTGAGATGGAGTGTGTCTTCAGGAGGAAGTGACAAAACAAACCACAGCGTGAGTGCTTTTATGCAACCTCACACTCTCAAATTTATATAAACAAGACACACCATCCAATATTGTACTTGCCCCAGGAGGGAATAACTCACTCAAATGATAATATGACTGCTACAATCACTGTCAAGTCACAATATGAAGTACCCTCTGAAGCAATGCCACTTTGTATAAATTAAATCAGCAACTCCTTTAGGGTCGATGAGCGCCACCAGTACTCAAGAGGTGCCTTTTTGTCCCCCAACAGGACAAGCAGCAGGCCCCTATGGACAGGCCATGGGAGGGAGTCCGGGGATTACCGCAGTCCCCCCCTGCATGGGTGCGCAAAGACCTGGAGCCCCTGGCCGCCTCGCCCTTGGAGCTGCACTCAGTGGAGTGGGAAAAGACCAGCACCACCATCCCTCTGGTGGGGCAGGACATCATTGACCTGCAGACAGAGGTCTGAGGCGGAAGAGGGGGGCTAGCAAGCCACCTGATTTCACCTCAGTCACCTTTTCGGTTTGGGAGTAAAGCAGGGATCCTTTATGGATAAGAGTAGAGGAAACCAAGGAGGGAGGAAGTGAGGAAGTAGGTCCCAGAATCCATGTCTTCAAACCCTCAGCCAGAGAAGGAAGAAGGGAGAGAGGGAGGGATGGAGGAGTCAAGGTGATAGTGTTGTGCCGTTTGATGTAGCTTCTAAGAGTGGACTTAAAGCATCACTTGTAGGAGTTTCCTTAAGGTGAGAGGGTTAGTTGAGGTTTCCATGGACCACGACTCGGCTGTGGTTCCATTAATCCTTCACTGGGAGTTCCCTGTACCCTTCTGCCTGGGTTCAGAAGGTGCGGTCGACATGTCTGTGCTTCTTTTTTTCCCTCAGCTCACCTTGGAAAAAATAAAAATAAAATAAACAAACAAACGGTACATCCTCCCCTCTTGGGAGGATCAACCGGAACACTTGGCTGCTCCTGCTTTGAGCCAATTTACCTTCCAAAAAAAAAAAAAAACCAGGACAAGGCAAGAGAGCAGAAGGGACCAGCTTCATGCTTGGAGTCTGACTCTGCACTTTGGTAGATGGGCACACTCATTTAGCTCTTGTGTTGTGACTTTTTTTTGTTTGTTTGTTTTTTTGTTTATTTGTTTTTACTGCTTCACCTGGAACGCTTCTTAAGAGCTTAATATGAGCCGCTCCATGAGACTCTGTACTGAGAATATAATGTCTTCAATATGGAGACCAGGCTTTATCATTCTGATAGAACAGAACATTATACTTTGTTGTGAATTGTTATTGCCATTGTTACTGTTATTATTCCAATGATTATTGTTAACTTTATGGTTATTATTTTTAATCTGATTATCTGTTATGTTTATAGCGCAGTTTTTGCTTTTTTCATTCCCTTCATGACTGTCAGATATTGATTTAAGAGTTTCCATACTGTGATCAACAACATGAGGCTCCAAACAGTGACTCACTACTTCTCTAATGTGTTGTGAGCCCATCCGGACTGCATCGGGACAAACATACTGAGTGGTGATGGAGGTAGTGGTGGTTAGTTACCCAGCTTGTACCAAAACACCAGCACCAGGATGAACACAGACTCTCACACAGGAAGAGCAGTGCACTCTGGGAAATGCTGGGTGGATACACGGGGTGCGTCACAGAGTGTGTCCCACCGCTCCTCCCAGCTGGCACAAGAATGCAGGCTCTTCCAAGTCGTACATGTGGATCAAGGGTCAGTGAGACCTTTCATCATCGCCCTTTTGTTTCTCAGCCTTGCAGGACTCTTGGACTAAGTTGAGGCTCCTGCCACTGATATGACTTCCACAGTGTCATGTCCTCAAGACTTCAACACATATTTGTGTTTTCAGCCATCAGTGTGAATTAGTGCAATATGATGGGCGCTTGATGCTCAAGCAAGACCGATATTAGGATTTAGGCAGAGTTTTTTCTTACTGATGTTTCAAAATTTTTATAACATGTTCCTCATATTTACAGAGCGAATAGATGCTTTATGTATTAGTAATTCAAAGAATTTATTCACTAGAGGTTTGTTAGCACAAGACTCCATATTTGGAGCTCTCTGTGACAGGTAGTTAATTGTACTTCTATAAGGCAAACATTATATAGAATGAATGATAGCCTATGAATATCTCTAAACTGTGCTTCAGGACATTTGTTTTTACTCGACGCTGTATAGCATCGAGTAAATGAACCTCATGTCTTCTGTAACTGTGTTTTTGATAACCTTGTCAGTAACTCAACAAGTATGTAATACCAGCCAATTTCCCGTTCCCTTCCATTCCTCTTTGCTGCCCACAGCCCAGTTCATACCTTGAGTTACTTGTATCGAATACCCATTTGTACTTCTTGTCACTGTTTTTTTATTTTCTGTTTTTCCTCTTGTAAATGTACAGTTTTCACAGCACAAAATGAATGTGACTTATTTCTAATAAAACACATCTATATTACATGAAGAGAGTGGTCCTCGGTTCCTGCGCTGTAAACAAGCTAAAACTTAACAAGATTTAGTATAGCATGGTGTAGTACTATCACTAACCCAGAAACAAAACAAACAGCTTTCCACTCCACAGTCAAATTAACATGTTCTTTTAGCAATATCTAAAACCAGTACAAAACAAGTCGGTCTCTAAAAATAAATCTGTTCAGCACTACAGTGAAATGATTGGCAAACAAAATGGAAAATACTGCAATGTGTAGTAAGTGCAGCAGAACAAAGAAAATGGATTGTGTGTTAGTTATGTATTTTTTCATAATGCTTGTCACATTAAAGCCTCTAGCAATATTTTGTTCACTAAATATAGAAATGATTTGCAGGTACAAAAAAAAGCAATCTTTTAGGATGATAAAAGTGCTACCCTCCTCTGTTCTATTTTCATGCTTTGCAGCAAGGCAGTCAAACCATTACAGGAAAAAAAACAGCCAATATGGCCCCTTTCAGATGTAAAAAATTGAATAATGAGAAAACAAACAAATGTGACAGAGGTTAGCATATGACTGTGACCTCTTTAAAAATAGGAAATGTTCTCCAGAGTTTAAATTTAGTTTTACTTGCTTTGTCTGCAGTATTGCCACTCTGCTTTGTCTCCTCTCTTCTTGTTCTCAGTTTTAATTGAGCCCGTGTGCTGTGATTCTGCTCCGAGGCAGGAGAAAGAAAAGATTTGCATTATCCTTCTGTTGAGCACTACTCATTTTGTGAGGTCAGCTGAGGAGCAAATTGGCAATGCATGCGAGGCAGGGCCGTGTCTCACTGATAAAACTGAGAATCTGATGGGGTCCTGATGTGACAAAGTGATTTGGAACGATGAACTTCACGTGTCTCATCATGTCAAGGATCTGCACGCTGTTTACATTTTCACTACGGCTTTTCCTGTGACAGCTGTGGAATGATTCGTGTTGACAAACTATTTCAAACCCAGAAATAGTTCATAAAAATTCAATGTATGCATTCATAATAACTTGTAATACTAGTGTTAGGAGTATTTTTTCCAGGATTTAAAAATGGGACATTGAAAACAGCTTATGATTCACTATTGCCCCTCCTTTTTCTACCATATTCATTTCAATCCATAATCTTCAGACTGTTGCAACCTCAATGACTAGAACCACACAGATACACAAATGGATGGACAAACAAACAAAAAGACAGATAGACAGGCATGAATCAAGTACACATGTGTTGTACTGGGTACTGAGTATTGTCAAGGTATATTACAATGTCACACTAAAAAATAAAGTACAACACAAATTAATATGGTACAATAAGAAAAGGCAAACTCGGTAATTATGGGAACTGTTTTTTATTTATACAATGCATACTGTAGGATTTCATAATTATGATTATATGCAATCCTTTGGACAATACACGGATTCATATACAATGCACCCTATACAATTTAGCAGCTAATTACCATCCCTGAGATTATCACATAATGAAACACATCTGGCAGCAGCAAGTAACATTGTTTCCTCGCGCTACTCAAAAACCACTGGGAGATTAAATGCATTTGGGACTGAAAAGAAGTTAGGAATTGCACTTTCAAAAAATTATGCTTTTTTATTTTGAACACTAACAGAAAACGTAATTCCATTTCTACATCTTGCAGTTTACAGTGCTGACACAGCCTTTTGTATTTGGGTATGCGCACATTTTTAAATCTCTCTCTTTCAATATTTATCTTGTTTTCACAAAATTGTAGTTTACAAGGATTTTTTCCCTCTGTTATGTTTAGAATGTTCAGTCAATGCAGTAAATCCATTTTTGTTGTTGTTGTTGTTGAAGAGGAGAGACACATTGCAGTTTGTTTCAAATTAATTTGAGAATAATTTTCCTTTCATTTGCTGTGATGTAGTTTTAATTTTGTTTGTGAGTTATTGTTTTGTTGCCTGAGGTCAGCAGTGTTTATGAGCTGGAGAGGAAGTTGAGTCAGAGTGTTTTCATTAGGAGATGCGATGTTGCTTAATAAATAAAGCTTTATACAGCTAAGATCAGCTTTGTTGTGATGATGCCAGAATTTCATGACTTTTGCGTATTTATAAGTTTAAGAGAAGGACTCGTCAGCAAACACTGCTTCGAGCTTTTCTTTTTACACCATGGACTGATTTACAGAACTCCAGCTGAAACATAGACCCATAAACATAGTCTGTTTAAAGCTGGTTATTCGGTGTTGTAGCTCTAATTAAGCCAAAGTCAGGAGGTGTCATTAAATATAATGTATCCTGATTTATTGCTTGTTGATTAACAATAATGCTCGATGACGTCGGTGTATGCATACACGCTCTTTCTTTTAGATCTCAGCAACATCAACCAGTGGTAACAATATCAAATCCGATCAAAATCACAGTAATAAGATATGAGGTAATGTGTGTGTATGTATATTTGTTTGTGTGCACAATACAATGATGAAACACCAAACCCTGATGCTAATACCATCCTAAAGCTGCCCCCCACAACTCTCAATTCTCATCTCCCCAACCCCCCATGTGAAATCCAGTATCAATTAGCACCTTGCAGGCAGTAACAACAAGGCCCGGGCTGTCGCTTAATTGAAGGCTGTTGCTATAGAAACAGCAGATGCTAATCCTCAAGGCAAAGAAGAGAAGGTCTTTAAACTCCCAGAGCGACTGGCTCTGGCGGTGGTGGAGGGGAGACACTGGCTCTTTCTGCAGGCAATCATGTTCTTGCTAATGATAGTCAGCAGTAATAATGTCATGCAATTGTCAAGTGTGAAGCAGCGGCGAGGTCAACTTTGAATTGTGTTTGCTCCTTCTGGGTACACATACAATGTAGTTAATCTCTTAAGGAGGCTTGAGAGAAAGAAAGTACAAGAGTGGAGATTGATTTTGAGTAACACTGTGTTAATCCTGCATAATAGTCAGGGATGTAACAGAGGGTAGACTCACCTAAACTAAGTTTACTCACCTGTTCCTTTTCAAGTTGGTAAAACTCTTTAAAATTCCTCAAACACTTTGCAGTTAGTTCAATTTGACTGATGAATCAAATATTTTTAATTTCAATGAAATCAGATAAAAAATATGTATTGTGGGAACCTGGTGCATTTTCAACCAAAGTGCCAGATTTAAGTCGTGTGCTTGCAAGTATCCACCCTGCTGAGATGTCCTTGAGCAATACACTGAGTCTCTACCAAGCACTGTCCTGTAGCTAAAACTGACTTCTGACCTCCCTGGAGAAAGCAAGCAGAAAAAAAATTCACCTGTTAGGATCAATGAAGCACCACATTAAAATCAACAATATGCTGAGAATGGAATTGGTTTCATTTAGAAGATAATAAGGTAATTATTTATAATTATTTATTATTAATTATAGATAATTATTTTCATAGTGATGATCACTGACTTGAGTCCACAATTTACCCACCTTTTTATTTACTTCAATGTCATTGGTTACAACCCTGCATGCCTTTACTCAAACTGTCAGTAAGGATGGATTACAGATTACGCTGTGTTAAGCACAATGCTATTGGGATGCTGTCTATGGATGCATGGTATAGTTACATGATATAGTATTGGAGGTACCAGGGCAGGGCAGGTCAGACAGACCATTCCAGGACTGAAAGGTCAGGGTTGAATTTAATTCCTGAAACCAGCCAATGTCCAGACAAGTCAAGTTAATTTATATGGTCTTTCATCACAAACATGTCTCAAAGGACTTACAGAAAACAAGCCTACATACATCTAACTAACCAACAAAATAGCAACATGATGCAATACAGTATACAACAAAATAAAAGACAATAGCAGACTGGTTTAATATGACATTTGCTTTGAGACTCAAGACAGATATATTTGATAAATGTTGCAAAGTATGGATTGAGGGATTGATCCATACAGGACAGATTACAGGTAAAAAAAAAAAAAAGTTGTTGTTTTTTGTTTTAAAATCAAAGCGTATTATGTAAGTTCCTTTGTACCTGTTGACTTATTATTCAAATAAAAAGAATATCTCAAAATAAAACACAAGGAAACAAAGCGTGAGACATAAATGAACGTGTTGAAAAGAAAAAGATGTACCGTCTCCAACCTTAGACCTTCAGTGAAGACAAGAAAAAACTGCCAAGAAAACTTATTAAGTAAGAAAAATGGAAGAAACCTTGGGTGAACCAATTCAAAGAAGAGTCCCTAACCAGGGTGTCTGAATGTGCTGTAGGTGCAAGATAATGAAATGGACACTGGCAAAACTAAGAGGTAAGTGTGACAACAGGTATCGTGTCATTATCAGAATCTATGTGCTCTGTCAAATCATCTTTGACCTGCAATACAGTGCATGAAATTACTTGCCTGCTCACTCATCGTAAGTGACTCAACACCTACCCTGTTATATAATGTAATATAGTGTAGCATTATATAATGTATTTATAGTATCTGAATTATATATGATTAAGTGTAAGCACCTGCAAAGACATTCCATACAATCTAATTTAATCATATTCTGCTAAAGGTTGGCACTGCTGTGTTTGTTACAAAACTGTGCTGGTCACAGGTAATGACAGGGCTGAAAAATACTTTCTTTCCCCTTTGAGTTTTGATCATTTGCACCGTTTCTAGCATTGTTTCTGGCAGTGGAACACAAAGTCCTTCAGCTGAAATTATACCCTTATACCTTTACAGAGAGCAACACATCCAGCAGCTCAGGTCTAATTCTTGAGTTGTTTCTGGTGGTAGAAATTCTGTCGAATATCAATGCATATTTAAAGCAATCACTGGCCACTTATTGAATCAACACATCAGGGAAGCCGGAACAAGGGGGAGGGTTATAGGGGTTGATATGGGGCAGATGATGGGCTCTCATTGGCCTGATAGCAGTACTTAACCACATCTATACCACTGTTCTGTCTCTCTCTCTCTTTCTTTCTTAGTCTCTCTATTTTCTAACCCTGTCTGCCTCTCTCCATGTCTCCTTGTCTCCCATCTGATTGAAAAAAAAAATGAGCCTTTGAAAAGTGCTTCCCTTGTGACTCCTTTACCTATAAATTACCAAATGCCAACTGTGGAGGCTTATAGCTGTGTGAATGCGTCATAACTAAATGCCAGCAGTCTCCTGCGAGTGGTTCCCTGGAAGGCATGACTACTCACCTCACTTTCAGACCATGTGTCACCCCCTGGGGTTATCTGGACTGAGGGAGGCTAATGACTAGCTTTGGTACTGAAGCAATGCTGAGGGCCTTAATGTTAAAGTGAAAGAGACATCATGTACAATAAAGTCAGCAGAAAACCTGAGAAGGCGACAAGTTGGGCTTTGGTCAAAAGGGAGTGAGAGAGTCAAAAGTGAGGCTATAAGAGCGGTCACCAATTGCGGTAAATTAACTAAAATTAGTGCAGAAACTGGGGAAATGTACCGTTTTTTGTGAACAGCAGATATTATTCTGCATATGTGCATACAGTTGTCACTATTCAAAATAGTTCTGTGATGGTACAAGGTGTCCAGTCACAGTGGCGAAAGAGTATTGCAAGAAAAGTATTGTTACTTTGCTGATGTAGAAGCACTATTGTAGAAGAAGTAGGTCATGCACTCAGAGTAAAAGTTACTGAGGTCATTTAGAAAAATAACTTTGTTAGATGTGATCTCTTCCATGCAGTTCTAAAAGGACGAGAGCACAGTTAAAACCTCTTTTGAATGGAGATTTGGAAATTACAAAAAAGTGTGCCAACAAAGTAAATCCAGATTACTCTTCTCATCTCTGCTGACCCGTCACAGTGAAAGGCTCCACAAATTGTCAGTTTATGACAGTCCAGTTTCTGGTGCTTATAGAGATGTGTAGGTTCTGTAATGGATGTGATTTTAAATGCAGCTAAGTGCAATGCTTCAGCAAAAACGCATTTATGTAAAAATGAAATTACCGACTTTAAAAATGCACAAAAAAGTGCACGTACACATAAAGTTACTCAATTACAATGACATAAGTGAGTAAATGTAATTAGTTACTTCCACTCCTGGTCAGCCTCTGGTTTCTGTTTCTCTGTTGCAAGTCTGCATTCGACACAGCTTGCTAAATGAATCGGTTCACCTTCAATTATCATCAGGCGGCCTGGGAATCCAGTCAATAATGTCTGTTTCTTGACCAAAAGACCTCTGATGTTCAGCACAAGAAGAACCTGGACCCCTGTATCAGTCCTGATGGTCGCCATGGCAACAGTGCCAACATTCAGGCAGCTCATGAGGGCTATTAAGCAACAAAGAGTTTTTAGCAGCTGTAGACAAAACTCTCCACATTAGACAAGCTGAATGTGGTGTTTTACTTTGGGACCATGCAGTCCTGGATGGTAATCATCTTTCTGCGTGTTATGAACAAATCTATTGGGCATTATGCGTGAAGTGCAACAGCATTCCCAAGATACAAATATTGTAGCTTGCAATTCTCTGTTTTGCAATGCCAGTGTGATTGCATTTCCCTTTTACTGCATGTTTCATGGATATCGTCCACAAGACGAGGTTAGTAGGAAAGTAACATGTTTTGTATTTCAATATGCTAAATGGCTCTGTTCTAACACAGTGCTTTTACCTTAGTGTTCAGATCCTTAACATCCTGAACAACACATATCCACATACTTTTGTCCAGAGACAGGTCTATGATGGAAGCACTATTTCATGCAATCACTGATAGTACACTGCTGCACTGCTGGCTAGAGTCTGATTATAAGCATTATATAAGCTATATAAAAGTAAATACATAAAATACTGCAGTATAAATACTTACAGAGGGAAGCAAGACAAGGTGGTGCAAAAAATGCCTTCAGATTATATTCTATACTAACATTATAATGCAAAAATGTTTAAGAGCAGAATGACAGAATTGCAGTGCATGTCCTTGCAAGCTGAGGTTATGAAAATGAATTGTTCATACAGGAACGTTGTGCCACATCTTGTAAGCTCTGCATGACCTTACTTTGTCTTTGCTCAGGTTGGTGCTGTTGCCAGGATACTATTTCCTATGGCAACACTTGAACTGGCGAGGTGAGCAGCATTGAAAAGATCCAGGTAACTGGCTGCTCTGTGTCCTGTGGACCGGAAGTCCGTACATGACCATACACCACAACACACAACCCTCCCTCTCCACACACACATGCACATGCACACAAACACGTGCACATAGCCCTGAAAGTTAACAATTTTGCTTGCTGCAGTAGCTCATATAGTGTCCTAAAAACAACAGAATGATTTCCTGTTCTGTTTAACAATTATTTACTGTTTCCTCTGAGATAATGCTGTGCTAAAAATGACTGGTATGCAATCTGTCTATGTCTGTATGCATTTAAAATGATGATATAGTTACAGAATGTGTGAAAATATTCTCATCACTATGTTATCATATACCTTTTGCATGAATTCAACATAAAATTTACTGCAAAATTCTGTGTTTACCTGTATATAATTGACTTGGTTGTATTACATGATGAGTGAAGCAGAGGTTATGAAATCATCTACCTCTGCGGATCTATTGCAGCCTAATGTTCAATATGGCCTCTAGCCTCTGCAGTGAGATATTAAGGTTTTAGGATGAAATTAACTTTCAGTCCTCATTCGAGACAAACTGAGAGAGCAACGCTTGCTTTTGTCCATTACAAGGGAAGAGGGAGTTGTTTTATATTAAAGGTAACATATTGAAATTCCATATTCAGTGCAACCAATTTTTCATGCCCTCCAAAAGCACGAGAGCATACTGCCACCATTTGATGCAAGAGTGTTACTGCCTCAGTGTTGCAGTTTTCTTTTATTGCTGGGGGGAAAAAAAGGTAAAGTAAGTACAAAATGTATCTCCAAGAAAATGAATGTCATTGGATCAAATCTTGCCCTGAATATTTTGAAATGGTAGTAACCTTAAACTGAGAAAAGTGCACAAAGAATGTATGTTTGTTTGTTTATTTGCCTTTTTTTACTGCACAAAAAAAGGATTGTGTACATGCCTTTATATCCTCCCTCTATGCATTTCTCTCCTCCATATTAGCAGGCCAAGGCTCTTTCAATACAGAACACCGTGGGCCAACAATCTATCAAGAGTGTTCATGCCTGAAAGCTTGCATATTGCTTTTCCTTTCACAAGAGCTTCCAGATCATCATGTTCATTGTTGAGCTGCCCACAAACAGTTGGGGTGTTTTAGAGAGGACAGGGCACGTCATTACAACAGTGCCACGCCTCCACCTGCTCGTTGACCGTCAACTCTGCGGGTTCAGATGATGAAAGGGGAGTGTCAGGGACGGTGAGCTCATTTAACAATATGCTGTGATGAACATTGTCTGCACGGCAGGACCCTTCATCAGTGGGTCTCCGTTATGACTCATCTGTACTAAACACCCACCATCTCTCAGTGTGCGAAGCTTCCCTTTGTGCTAGAGAGTGTCTCATCCAGCACTTGAGAGATGAGTACTGTGTTCCATCCTTTTGAGTAATAAGCTTATACCATAGGAACGTCAGACTGGCGTAGTCTGCAACCTGTGGCTATGAGCATACAATTCATTAGACAAGTCTGTCAAGCTTTTTAAAAGTATGACATTGTAGATTAGTCTGATCAATAATGGGGAAAAGAGGAAACTCTTTTTCAGAAACAGAAATCTATTTGCATTTTGTTTAGTAGCAAACCTTGAGTGACAACAGAATCATAATCGCCCAGTACTTGAATCACAACTTTGGCCTCACAGATATAGGACTGTAATGAGATGTACAAAAACCATGGAACATTTGGGAGATAAGTTTAGCTTAGTTTGGTTTTTTGCTTTTGCAATTATTAAAAATCCATAGAAAGAGAAGCAACAACAATTGCATGCACCTCAGAAAACCTTCAAGGCCCTTATCGACTGAGGTCTCCTGTTTATCAACATGATACAGACCCTGCCCAGACCCCTTTATATAGCCTATCCATTCAAGACATCAGTGAAAGAAACAATAGATTATGTCCTAGTAATGTGTAAAAACTACTGCAGAGAAAGATAAGAAATGATAAGGGAATTGCAATTGGGGATGAGAGAAAGAACAACTTAAGGAATACTGGACTATGGAAATTTGACGGGAAGAAGATGGGCCAATCTGTTTAATTTTTTAATTTTAATTTTAATTTTTTATTTTGCTGGAATTTTGTTAATTAATCACCTTTAAAAATACTTTTGATTATGGACTATGAAAGATAAGGCCTGCAGAAGATGGCAGTACTGCAACATCTTGGATGCCAACTGCCAGTAAACAGCAAGGAAGAGGAACAGTGCATCAGCGAGGACCGTCTTTGAGAGTCTGTGACCGACCATCGCCCGTTCCATTGGCCCTCGTCGGCCCTCGTCGGCCGACCGGAAGCCGTCGCTTCAGGAGGAGAGACACGGAAATGAGGAAAGCACACAAACAACACAGAGAAGGGGACGCACAAACAAGCTCATTTTTTTCAGTTTCACGTTATTTGTGGAATTGATTGTTGCAGCGTTATTATTTTTCCCCCCACAACGAAATGGCCCACTGGACTCACGAAGCCGAAGAACATCTGGTTACCATGGTGGAGGAGAGGCCAGCTCTGTACGACGTTACAGAGAGTCTGTACACCAACAAAGTGGCCAAAGCGGAGCTCTGGCGGCAGATTGAAAATAAACTTGTTATATCCGGTAAGATTTCATGTTTAGCCACTGACCTGTGCACGTTTGCAGAAACTTTTCCTGATTGTTTCGTTATTGTCAGCTAAGTAAGGACGAGGCTCTCAAACTTTGTCAACAAGAATAACATCCTGCACGAAAATGTTCAGGATAACTACACGTGGATTATAAATTAATTGATTGTCCTAGTACAGTGTAGGGTCCGGCCAAAACTAATGCTGAACATGGCAAGTTCTCCAGTAACTTGGGTGTCCAGTTTCTGTTTACAAACCAGCTGCCAGAGTTCAGTAACATTTGCGTTTTATTAAGTGTCCGTTTGGTTTCATTGTGACAGAAAACATAATGTAATGTCACTCTTACAGACAGCAATACAAATTTATTTAGATCAGTTAACTAACAAACTGTCTGTTTTGTGAAGGCTGTACCACAAATGAACCTATTCAAGGAAAACACTTTGTAGCAATGCTCTTATTCTCAGTAATATGAAACTGTGGTGGTAGAAATTTAACTGTTTACTAAAGGGAACCCCTGAAAAAGGGCCAAGCTTTCCCTTGTTTCTTATGGCATTTTGAGATGGCTTGCATAAAATTTTGTACCAGAATCGTATTCTTATTGCCTTTAACAATTTTCATTATCAGAAGTCAGATCTGCTTAATTATTATGCATTTTCTGTTCAGATGAATTAGATGTACTCCGTCTTTGTTGAGGCAATCTGTGACGGAATTTTGATGGTTATGAAATCTTCTGCAACAGTTAAAAAAAATGTATCATACAGTTTTAAACAACTTGGCTTTATCTTTCAGAGAAATTTCTCAAAAAGAGGTGGGAGTCTCTGCGCACTCAGTACACCCGGTACAAGAAACTTACCCCCATTGGGACTGGAGGAGCACAGAGGACTGGCAGGCAGCAGTGGATCCTGACCCGACTGCAGTTTTTAGAGCCTCACACAAAAAAGGACACCACTCAGAACCTTAATCCCAGGGTAACTGATCTATTTTATTTGTTTAGTATAAATAACACAGAGTGCCTTGTTTCTTTCAGTTCATTTGACAGAAGCCGGTTTAGGTGCTCGGTGTACTGTCTGTCTGAATTATGGTCAAGTGGCCACTAATGGCTCAGGTTGGGGTTTTGCTCCTCTATTCATACTTTGCTTTACTTTGAACTTGGTTTCAGTATCCCCTTGTCTTCCACATTGTCACATGAATTGAGTTTTAGTATTTGAATAAAGCCACTGCCTTGTAATTACAGCTGCTCCACGTGGGGAGGGCAGTTAAATTCACACAAGGCCTTTCATGTCTGACCAAATGGAGGCCAAATTTAACCCTGTTTTTATTCTTATGATAAACAAACCCCATTTATTATCAGTGATCAATGAACAGTTTTAAGAAAACATGATATTGCATCCTATTCAGTGAGGTTTTTTTTTTTTTTTTTTTTTGTGAAAGGAACCTTTGGGGGCACCTATTGATTCAGATACACTCACAGATGACACCAGCAACTACAATATTGAAATGCTGTCAAGCCCACCCCACAGTGAGACCTGGTCCGGCACCCCTGTAGAGGAGGAACCCTGCGTCTCTGAAGTGGAGCAAATGCCATGCACCAACATGGAGTCCACAATCTATAAATCCCAGTCCACACAGATACCTTTCAAAGAGGAACCTTGCCCAACCACCCACAGAGGCTCAAACAACTCTGTGCCTCCTGCTAAGCGACGCAGGAAGATGCTGGAAGAGCCTGCCAGTGGGGAGACCACGAACTTGATGCGCATTATTGGGAAAACCCTGGAGAAATTAGGTTCTCGGGAAGAGCATGATGATGAGATCTCTGCCTACTGCAAGAACATTGAGTGCAGAATGCGGAAATTACCTCGAGACGTACTGCCACATTTTGAGCACGAGGTGGACCTCTGCCTTTACAAATATTCGGTTGGCCAGAGTCCAGAAGATCGCATCCCTTTGAGATGCGCTGCAGGCCAGTCTGAGGTCTCTCCCTGCTCTCCACCTGACTCATGTTTAAATATGAATAATCAGGTAAATGAATAAATGGAATATTATATTTTTTGTGATAGCATTACATGCATTTGACAAGATCCTCTACTTGAATGCCAAAACATAGCCATTTGGCAATAGTCTTGTATCCTCCTTACACATCAAAACAAAGTTAACTCACTGACCGACTGCAATCAACACACCCACATTAGATAATATTCTGCTAAACTGATTTTACAAAAAACAGTAAGAGTTATCACCGTATGCAAATTGAAAGTTCATCTGTGTGAGTCTCACACAAACCAACTATTTCACATTGTAAGACAGTTTTGACTCTATAAACTAGTTTAACAGATTACTCTAACTTGCCAGCAGATATTTACAAACTCACAAATGTTGACATTTTCAAATATTCATTGATAATTAATGTTAATCATCTGAGTATTTAAAAAAAAAGTATTAAAAAAAAAAGTCCAAAAAAATCAATGAAAAGCACAACTTCTTTCCACCTCTCTGCTTATAGTTCACCTCGATTTCACTGGACACAATGGCTGCAGTTTCTGCTCTTAACCGCTGGGTGTCAGTAGTAAATCCAGAGCTGCTCGTTTTCTGTCACGCCCATGACGTTTACGCTAATAGAAATTTCCGCATTCGGTGCAGTTAGCTGTGTGCTCTGCTACATTAACACTCCTGATTGATGATGGCAAGGTTTCTTACCAGATTAAACTTCAGGGGATGCATTTCCACTCAGATTAGAATGGCATCTGACCAGGTAAACTGGTGTGGGCGTGTTACAGATGATGTTTTGATTGCTAATTTTGTAGGAGGCTTTTTTGACATTAGCTAACGTTAGGTTAGCTTACCATGAAACTATATGACTCGGGATGATGAGTTGCGTAGGCAACTAATGAATGGTGGATAAAACTTTTATTGTTGAGTAAAGTCATGATTACTTCCATGATTATTGGCCTTATCTACTTGATGCCGCATGTGGGCGACTTGATAAATAATCCGATAACGTTACTACAAAGGTGTGCATGCAATGTCAATGAACTGTCAGACAAAAGCTGTTGGACATTATATAACAACTAATGATATTTGATTCAGGAAGTGTAAACCAAGGATTCACTCCTTATTACAGCTTGGGGAGCTGGGCAAAGGAGCAGGGAAAGGCGGAGGTGGAGGAGGCTCTGTGAGGGAGGCAGGGGGAGCTTTTGGAAAGCGAGAGGCAGCAGAAGAGGAGCGCTATTTCAGGTGAGTGTGCCAGGATGCAGATCACCTTTTCTCTCCTACTCAGGAAATGTCGCCCAGCTTTTCACCAGCCGTCCCACTGTCTTTTCATCCTGCAGGCAGAAGGAGAAGGAGCAGCTGGCAGCCCTGAGAAAGCATCACGAAGAAGAAATTGATCATCACAAAAAAGAGATTGAGCGCCTGCAGCGAGAGATCGACCGCCATAAGGGCAAGATCAGAAAGTTGAAACATGACGACTGAGTCTTGGATGCCTGTTTAATCATTCCTCTTCATGACACTCCGACCTTAAAAAACGTCTTTTGCCAAATCAATGATAGATGCTGTATGAGATTGTATATGACGTGTCAAACTAAAATCATGGATGATAACAATAAAGTCCTGTTTTTAATTTACATTTTTTTTGAGTGTGAGACTCATTTTAAATCACGAAGAACTGCGATGTGTAAGGAGGGACATTGTTGTTTTGCATCAGGCCACATAATCGTGTAGATAAATATGTCAAAAAAGAAACATTGGCTCAAAGTGGTGCCAGTCAAACTGATCTCGGTGGTTGGACGTTTTGAGAGGAGGCGCTTGTTTTATTTTCCCGAGCTGACGGAAATTGTCTGTGGTTGCTCAGGCCGAGTAACGTTGCTATTATGATAGTTTTTGTCGCTCCTCCGGGTTTGTCAAAAGATTAGAAATATATATCATTATATAACATGAGTATAACGAGGTTCTGAGAGTGTATTTTTAAAATTTGCTAAGGTTAGACTGTATGACGATGCATCCCTGGCGCCAACAAAACGAATACACCCCCTACTTTCTGTTCCTCCTCCAAGTCTCGCGTTGCTCGCCGAGCGGTGGCGTTGTTCTGGCGAAGACGGGCTGTCTGGATATCTGTCTCGTGGGTAGACCTAAACGTAATATTCGTAATAGCTGTTTTCCGTACGTTTAATACGTTAATTGTTGCACAGTTTTATTCGCGCTGACGTTATTTCTCTGAATTAGCTTGGTGAGTTTCGCTAACTATTTGTTTGTACCGTTTCCGTCGCCTGTGTATCTGAATTCTGAAAGGTGTCTTTCTGCACGGCGAGGCCTTCACTTTAGCCATACCGATAAGCTCGTTAGCTAGCCAGCAAGCTAACTCCTGTTTGTTTTTTCACAAGCTGAGAATAAGGCCCTCTGGTGATCTGTTTGACCCTACGTACTGTTTAAATTATTTCCTCGTCGGTATGAATCATGCTAATGCATCCAGTGCCTGCATTTTAACGTAAAATAACACTGGTATTGACCTCGTTAGCTAGCAAACTGCATGTGAAGGGGGCGGGACGCTGGCTCTTTTTGGTTTCTTTGAAAGGAGTGATGGCAAGACGTGCCAGGCATTCACACGCAACGTTATTGTGCAGTACCTGCTAAACCTGTATGAACTGTCGATATTTTAGAAATCTGATTTCAGATCGATATCGCTTGTTTAATCTTATTTTTAGCAGAGGCTTAACTATTCCTATTTGTTTACAGGCTACTGCTATCTATGAAAGCAAAATAATCCGTCACCCAGAACTGAGCATTTCTTTAGTTGTCAGTGATCAATTTAAACACAAAGTTAAAAGACAGTTAGTAACCTAATAAATTGATATTGATAAACTCATTCTTACAGTTTGAGTCATAGAATTGTTTTTTTCTGTTCACTCCTATAATAAAGGATCAAAAAGAAACAATATAGAAGGAGTAAACAAGTAAATGTTTTTGTCATCTTCCTTTGTATCTCAGGATAATGGCTGACGCTGAGGTGAACGGTAGTTCTGCCCCGGCAAAGGAGGAAGAAGAGCCCATGGATGTGTCAACAACACACACAGAGAACTACCAGACGCTCATCGATGCCGGACTGCCTCAGAAAGTGGCTGAAAGTTTGGATAACATCTTCCAGACAGGTGGGCAGTGGGGCTAATTATTGCTTCATAGCTTGTCCAGTTGTGAAATTTCATATTCAACAGGTTCACTCAGGTATTTTAAGGAATATGGTTGAGCTTGAAAATGATGATGCCTCCTAACTGCAGGCTTGGTTGCATATGCTGACCTGGATGAGAGGGCCATTGATGCTCTGCGGGAGTTTAATGAGGAGGGAGCTCTTACTGTGCTGCAGCAGTTCAAAGAGAGCGACCTGTCTCATGTGCAGGTAAGCACATGGATTGCAGTCAAATAAAAAAAAAATACTGTGTTCATTGTGCAATGTTTTTGTTATTAATCTAACTTACTTTTCTGCACATCCAGAACAAAAGTGCATTCCTTTGTGGAGTAATGAAGACTTACAGACAGAGGGAAAAGCAAGGAAGTAAAGTACAAGAGTCTACCAAAGGCCCAGATGAGACAAAAATAAAGGTAAAGTGTTTGGGTCAAAGCCTGTGACAAAGTAGGTCAGTGCACTAGCTTTGAAACTGGATCATTTAAACTTGCATCCACCAACTTGTGATGTTTTATTCTTCCTTTCCAGGCTCTGTTGGATCGGACAGGTTACACCCTGGATGTTACCACAGGGCAGAGGAAATACGGAGGTCCCCCACCTGAGGAGGTGTTTAAAGGAACACAACCTGGGATTGGAACTGAGGTAAAGAGTCAATGCTATGGTAATGTTAACATTCTGAAAACATTTGCAGATCCAGTTAAATTGTGTGTTCTATAGTCCTAAATCCTGTCTCGCCCGTTCCATTCATGTATCTCAGGTGTTTGTGGGAAAGATTCCCAGGGACCTCTATGAAGATGAGCTGGTGCCCCTCTTTGAGACTGCCGGTCCCATCTGGGACCTCAGGTTAATGATGGACCCTCTTTCTGGTCAGAATAGAGGTTATGCCTTCATCACGTACTGCAACAAGGAGGATGCACAAGAGGCTGTAAAGCTTGTAAGTCAGTATTGCAGAGTAGTGAAAAACCATGCCCACCAACTTTGAGATTTTGAAGGCATTGAAAGGCATCAGGAAGCTTCAGAATGTTGAACTGGTGGAAGTCACATCTCAAGTTTTCTTGCAGTGTTTTGTGATTTCTATTAAAGAAACCAGTGGACCATGGACAGATGTAATTCATAAAATGAAACATATATTTAATTTAAAATAATATGTGTGTAATTTAACATTTAAATTGGAAAGATATTGGGGAAACACAGAAATTATATCAGAACCTGTGCATGGTTAAGAAAAATAAAAAATGATGCCCAACCCAATATGTAATTAATTTTGGTCTTGTTTTCCCTCTCTTGACGTAGAGCTGTCAGTAATAAGAAATGTGCACTCGGATTGACAAAACAATCTTGACACTAAAATAAGTGTTTTAGAGTTTATCTTGAGTGGAACTCGGATGTGTCCAAGTTCAATATGCTTTTTAGTGACTCAGATGTGGCCAATTTGCTGTTCATTTAGAATTAATTTCACACAAGTTATAAACCTCTCTGTTTTATTTTCAGTGCGATAATTATGAAATCCGATCTGGGAAGTACTTGGGAGTGTGTATATCTGTCGCAAACAATCGCCTTTTTGTTGGATCAATTCCAAAGAACAAGACAAGAGAAAGCATACTGGAGGACTTTGGCAAAGTTACAGGTCAGTCTCAGTCAAAGTAAATTAGCTCATCTTTGGGATTTATTATGTTGTCATTTTTCTTTCTTAAGCTGCCATATTCAGATCTTTAAAAGCATGGTGGTGGGTTAAACTGGTAGTAAAATGAAAGTTTAGTAGCATTTGCTAATAACATAAGTTGGTGTTGTTATTTTTCTATCTTTCAGAGGGTCTGCAGGAGGTGATCTTGTACCACCAGCCAGATGACAAGAAGAAGAACCGTGGCTTCTGTTTCCTGGAGTATGAGGACCACAAGTCTGCAGCACAGGCCCGCCGCCGCCTCATGAGTGGCAAGGTGAAGGTCTGGGGGAACCCAGTCACTGTCGAGTGGGCTGACCCTGTCGCAGAGCCAGACCCGGAGGTCATGGCCAAGGTTAGCAATTCTGTCTTGTTCTCCCTCTCCCTCTCTCTCTCTGTCTGAAAGATTATAGCCCTGTTCAGTTCCACATGGTATCAGAAACATTTTTTTGTTTGTTTTTTCCCCTGCATAGGTTAAGGTGCTCTTTGTAAGAAAGCTGGCCACACCAGTGACTGAGGAGCTCCTTGAGAAGACTTTCTCACAGTTTGGAAAGCTGGAGCGAGTTAAGAAACTGAAAGACTATGCCTTTGTCCATTTTGAGGAAAGGGATGCTGCTGTGAAGGTGAATGTCCGTGGTTTGGAAAAGGTACTTTGCATACCACATAATTTTGCTCAAAATGGACTGCGATGAACGTTTTTTTATTGTTGTCAGGCAATGGAAGAAATGAACGGTAAAGAGCTAGGGGGAGAGGAGATTGAGATCGTCCTGGCAAAACCCCCAGACAAGAAGAGGAAAGAGCGCCAGGCAGCTCGGCAGACCACCAGGAATACAGGGTGAGGCACACAAATAGATCTGATTAGTCACTTGACTGAATACGTGTTAAATCTAGTAGCATTTAATCTAAAATAAGAAATTCAGTGCGAGTAATTGACCTTATTCTCCCCTCTGTAGCTATGATGACTACTACTACTACCCGCCTCCACGAATGCCCCCACCAGGCCGGGGCAGAGGCCGTGGTGGACGAGGGGGCTATTCCTATCCACCTGATTACTATGGGTATGAAGACTACTATGACGACTACTATGACTACGGCTATCATGACTACCGTGGTGGCTATGAAGACCCCTACTACGGCTACGAAGATATGTACAGCATGAGGGGCCGTGGTTCTCGTCCCAG
>OMKZ01020589.1:0-12154 GCA_900302535.1 Neoniphon sammara | reverse complement strand
GACAGTCAAGAGGGACCTTGCCCCTGCCTTTATGCGGGATGTTTGTCATGGTTTTAATGCTTTGCCACGCCTCCCTAGGATTGCCAGATGTCAAGGTGTTCTCTAGCTTTTGCCCATAGTTGTGTTTGTCCACCGTTAGCGCTTAGGAAGATCATATTTGCAGATTTAACTGCTGCCAAGAAGATAACTATTCATTCATGGTTTTCTCCCGAATATCGGTTAAAGATTGGGTGAATCATTTTAGGGATATCGCCCTCATAGAAAGATCACTGGCTGTAATTCATAAGGCCCGGGTGTCCTCTGTGGAGGCTTGGATTGGCCTCATTAGCTCTCTTTCAGACCCACATTTTCTTACTTAGCAATAACTGTGATAAAAGAATTCAATAATACAAAAATCTACACACAGAGTCTGCCCGCTTTTCTTATATGGAAAGCTGGTATAGTTTCAGGTTTGGTATGTTTGTCTAAACTTGTTTTTTCTTTAGTCTTTGTGTACATGTGTTTTTATTACTTACTATATTATTATTCCTATTTTTTGTTTAATTTTTCAAGGCAATGGTGGTTTGTATATACATGTTGCTATTGACTATATAATCCTTGGTGATTGTGTTCTATGTACAGTTATCTCATGTAGCAAAAGGCAATAAAAAGTTGATCACCAAAAAAAATCTGCTATTCAAAATGAAAGTTTGCACTTTAACACTACAAAAAATGAAAATATGAAAGCGTGTTGAGGAGAAAATGTTTATTTCACCAAACATTGTTATACAGTATCAGTTGAGCGTCATTTTTTTTTTTTTACATGATTAAATTTCTGTATGATGTCCATTTAATATTTATACATCTTTGATTAACATACTCTCAAAAATACACAGCTCAAAGTTGCTCAATACTAAGTCAAATTTACATGTCCCACTTAACATTTTATGATTCACAATGAGAATGCACAGAATAACCTTTCACGCACTTACTGAAGCAGCATATCATTGATTTTTTAAATTTTATTTAGGAGATTAATATAAAATGAACAGGTATATACACAGAACCTATATGTTAGATCATAGCCCATAGATTTTCTAAGTGATTATGCATTGAAACAAATTAAAAGGCATAATAAATTCTCCAATAATGAGATGGAATACCCATCTGCTCAAGTGAGACACCTTCACAACAGATGCCATAAAAACAGTCAAACAAAGAGTTTGGCAATTTTGGCAATACAAAACTTATCAAATTCATGTAACAGCCTCAAGCCAATAGACATAATTCTACCTGATTGGTCAAAAAAAGGCAACCTCAAAAATGTCATTCAAGGTGAACTTCAATGCAAGGATGTGAGGAATGTAATCACACAATTTAAACAGTATGTTCAGCTCAGTATGAGAAAGAGAGGTAAGTTTCACAATGGGCACCATGGTTGGGGCCCAAATAATGTGACAGAGTGGCACTGATTGCTTTCCATGGCAGTATGACATCAATGTGGGGAGACTCGCATTCACCACAGGAGGAATATTAAGTCATGGAGTAAATAAAGGAAACACTGGCAACTGTTATCGTGTTTTTAACACAAGCATAAACAGTCACTCGTGTTCTCTGTTTGAAAATGGCAACTGACACCACATGGCTGAAATATATTAAGCATGACAAAACCCAATATAAATCAACCTAGAGATTGAAGGAATGGATGACTGAATGACTGTGCTGTGTGTTTAGGTCTTGTTTAGGCTTGAATGCGCTATATACAGCATTTTGTGTTATGAACCATTCTGGACATAACAATTATGCTTTAAAGCAACAAAGAAAATGTCCTGTAAAACAGAGGGTGGAAAAACCACTAAATACATTAAGAAAAAATTGTGATACAGCATGCGCATTCCCAGAATGCAGTACATGGTGTTCAAATGTTTTGCACATTGCTTTAAAAATGCGCATGTCAAAAGGTCAGTCTAAGCTTTGGTTGGAGCAGCTTCCAAAAAGCCTCCCTTTTCAGTTCCTGATGCCATATTTATCTCCCTTAGTCAAATCGGACATAAATGTGCGCTGACTCACTGTATGGTGTAAACTGATACCATCACTAAAAACTAATCTTACAGCTTCAATGCTTTACAGATATTCACTATCACATACATTCACTAGCTGTTGTACCACAGATGAAAGAAGCTACTACAGTGTCAAATGCAGATGGCAGAGGAAAAAACTAAGTGAAAATACTTCCTTTCACAACCATGAAAGAACCCCTGAGTTTCCTCTGAATAAAATCAAGGAGGAAAAAAATCTAGGCAGGAAAATGGACTTCAAATAATGTATGGGATGACAAAATATGTAATGCTCCACAGGACTGGTGAGTGCATAGTCAAACAGATACTGGTCCTTTACCAAGCCAGTCAACAAAGGCAAGTTCATTTTTGGGCCTAGAAGTAAGACAAAGTAGGCAGTGATGCTAAATGGAACCTAGGAGAAAGCAGTGTTTGCAACACGCTAATGGAGAAGTCAAAGAGAAGACAATTGTTGAGTGGATCCTCTTCAGCTGCTTGGAAGCATGCACCTGGGAGGACCTACAGTATTCGTCCTGTTTGGATAGCCACAGGTAGACCAAGAGATGACCCTTTTGATGATGAACCTACCTTGCTTTTTAAGGCAGCATTTCCACAAAGTCCTCACTAAGACTGAGAGGCTTGGAAGTCTTGGTCCTGAAGTAGAGGTTTGTGGTCCTGCTCAGCAGCCATGGCCTGTAAGGTTTCCCTCTGGATCTGCCTGGCTTTGTTGTACAAGAAGACGCCAATGAACACGAGGATGGTGCCAGTTGCGCTGAGAATCGTGATGTGGTTACTGAACACGATGATGCTCAGCCAGACCGACAGGGCGTGCTTGACTGTACTGGCAACACTGGGGACAAGTTGGGGGTTGTTAATATTGGTATTCAACTCATGTTGATTCCATTGACAAACAGCTCTGTGTAACATCACTGCAATATATTTTCAAAGACCTTTGAGAGAGACAATATGCTGAATATGATATCGCTCTAAAATAAGTTTGGCTTGAACAGCACTTGTCCACTCAGGGTTTCCATAGGAGAAGTATGCTGGGCAAAAGGCAGTGAAGCTGTAACTCTAACCATAACCTGTTCTGTTGGACGGCCCTTAAGGCAAACTTCTTTCATGTGTGTATTCTTTCACTTTTTTGTGTTTTTTTCTTGTTTTGATGTAATTTGAGCCTTATAAGCCCTCAGCAGCCAACGCAGGGCTTGTTCTATACTCATTAGTCCAGTGTTCTAATGATGTAAACCACCCATCCATGCAACATGAATGTTAACTGCGTTTTTATATACTGATGTAATTATTACTATTATTACTGTTTTAATAATAATTTTATTTAATTGTTTAGGTGCTGGAAATACAGTTTACAGGTTTTAGTATGGTGTGGATATCCTCTGGCTGCATCCCAGAATATCTGATGACTGCTTGTGTGCAACTACTCATTAAAAAGTCCGGCCTCGACCCATCCAATTACAGACCAATTTCAAAATAACCTCTTGTTGTAAAACTCTTTTAGCAGTCTCTCTACAACTGTTGGAAGCATTGAGGCATGCTTGCAACATTATGAAATTTTTCAGTCATCATTTAGACAGCATCACAGTACTGAGACTGTGCTTATTAGAGTAGCAAATGATTTTTTAAGAACTGCTGATACAGGTGAATATTCCATTCTTGTGCTGCTAGATTTAAGTGCAGCTTTTGACACAGTTGACCATAAAATTCTGATTGAGAGGCTGGAGCACTGGGTTGGTATATCTGGAACAGCCTTGAAGTGGTTTTGTTCTTATTTGACAAATCGTAAATTCTTTGTTTCTACTGGTGACCATGTCTCCCCTCACTCTTTGGGAAATTGTGGAGTCCCCCAGGGGTCAATACTGGGACCAATTTTATTTTCACTATACATGCTCCTGCCACATCATACACAGACATAAAATCTCATTCCACTACTATGCTGATGACATGCAACTGTACCTCCCAGTAAAGTCGGTTGACACTTCAAACCTCTCCTGTCTTACAAACTGTCTTACGGCTATTAAGAAATGTATGTCAGCAAATTTTCTTAAATTAAACTCAGATAAAACTGAGATCCTTATCATTGGTCCTGACCATTTGCATTCTACTATCCAACCCTCTCTTGGTCCCTTGTCTGATAATGTAAAAACAACTGTCAGGAACTTGGGTGTTGGGTTTTGAGAAACACGCCAACAAGGTCATCCAATCATGCTTCTACCATTTGAGGAATATTGCTTGGATTAAATCAATTCTGAGTTTTAATGACACAATGCTTTTATCTCCTCACGTTTAGATTACTGTAATGGCATTTTAACGGGCATAAACCAGAAATCAAATAGAAATCAATAATTTTATTTTATTCTTAACTATGGTGTTTTAATGTGCTCTTGTCTTGACTCTGCAATAAGTATTGCACTTTTCTGTTTAACCATTTTTAATTGTCCAATTGCTTTTTACATTTTATTAGTGGTGTTGTATTTTAGTTTTTAATCATCCATTGTTTTAAGTTTTATTCCCCATGTTTTAATTTCTGACGCTTGCATATTTTATTCCTCCAATATTGTCTATTTTATTATTTGTTTTATTTTGTTTGGTTTTGATAAGTGCTATACAAATAAACTAATGATTATTATGAACCAATTTTTCTTATTATTATTATTTTCATTATTATTATTATTATACCGGTATTTCTGCTACCTGAGAAATCCAGCCAATAAATGAGTAAAATTAAAACATATTTTCAAGTTGATGTTATTTACTGGATATTGTAAGCAGTGAGATCAAAACAAAACAACAAAAACAAACAAAAAAACAACTAGTAATTACAGGCTGCCAGAAACCCAATCAGCCACACTGTCTACATTCTGCAGATTTCTGTGTTGCAACATTTAGTCAGTAAACATAGTTTTTTGTTTGTATGTAAATATCATGACTGAGTCAGAATAACCTGTTGGCTCACACTGATTATGAGACTCCTTTTAAGACGCCTGGCTTACTCATATATTTAACAGGTTGCTGTGACATGAAGACATGTTACTGCTTTCATTTTTGGCTTCTACCATCTGTGCAAACACAAACTTGCACATTATGTGTACATTTGATGTCACACACTGCCAGGTGGCTGGCAACCAGGGTATTATTGATGAGTTATCTAGGCTGGGTACAATATTGTCTACAATACTCGTATATCTAAATCCCTTAGCTTTTGCTAATGAAACATTGTCTCCATCTACCTGAAGGTTACAGGGGAAATTCGTCCCATGAGAGCGTAAGCAGTGACACTCTGCAAGTGGAACAGAGCACCATCGAAAAGTAGCAACAGGATGATGTCTTGACTGAAGATGAAGCTTCGCCCACTCTTCCCAATCACGGGAATGTCCTGGGAACACAAAGGAGCACGGGAACTTGATAAGAATCTTCTAATTTGGAACGTGGACCTTGGTCCTTCGATGAATTAATTCTTCTCTTATCAAGTTGACATTTTTATTGTATTGTGTAATCTAACTAAAATGGAACTAACTCAAATGCAATACAAGCCAATTGCCAAGTGATAATGACAGTAGGCTGACATTTGACCTATTACGGTTTGGATATATGAGTATTTTGGTTGACAATAGAGCCGGGGCAATATAATATACAAATAGGTGTGTAATACATTCACATTTATCACTGTCACAGTGATTCACTTTATACTTTGACCTACCAGGAGGAACACCCAGGCAGGTATAAGCATGATGACTGCTGCTGTACTGGTGTAAAATTGTAGCTCTGGAGGGCTAAAAAAACAAAAGCAATTTTCAACCAGTAAATAAGATAAGCGTCAGTAGTGCACAAATTTGTAAGTTATGTTAAAACAAAAAACATAGAGCTCTAGTGACGTATTGGGGAAAATGACAACTCGTACCACTTGCATAAAACCTGGAAAGACACAATTTAGAAGAAATCTTTTACCTGAATTTGTATGTGTCTCCACTCAGTAGTTTTTTGGAGAATACATTCTGTAAACTGAGGACAAAGATAAAGGGCACCATTAGGTAAAGTATGACACTGCTGAGGCCTTGGTGAAATTGCTGCTTTGTGTGCTATTGTACCAGTCCATGATATTGGTGGAAAGGGCAGCGGAGAAGCCAAGCGTGTTAAAACTAATCTCAGTTGCTGTGCAGAGGGCCAGGCCAGCCATGACAGGGAACAGGGAGAGGTTCACCCAAAGTCCTACAAGAGAGGAAACACACACACACACACACACGACCTGAATTCCAAAGGTCATGATAGCATCTTATCACTACCACCATATCTCATATGTTCAAGTGCCACTCCAACAACAGGAAATATCTCATGTTTACATCGACTGGAAGCTTGACATCTGGAGTCTTTGCTGATAATATCATGCAACCAATGCAGTCCATAGAGTGTAGCATCAGTAAAGACAACAAGAAGAACTACTGAGGATGGAAAGACAGGAAAATTCAAATTTGCTTCAGAAATGAAAGGGAGTTGAGTGTCCCTTTCATTTCAAGCCCTGGTGTCCACACCCCACTCAACAGGCACATAAATACACATCCTTTACCTGTGTATTCCCCCAGGATCAGCCTGGACATGATGACAGTAAAGATGGGTGCTGAGCTCTTCACTGTCTCGGCAAAGGACACTGCCACATTCTTCAGGCTAACCAAGCCCAGGACCACTGTGGTGAACCTATATAACCAGGGGAAATGGGTGGTAGACCAATATATCCTATATATAACACTGGCCTTTTACTAAACATTAGATACAATCGAGCTGGCTGTATAGTTGTTTTGAGGTCACCACTGCAGCACGCAGAGACACCGGTGAACATTGCCCTGCCAATATATGCTGATGGCCCTGCCTTTTGATGCTGATGTAGCAACACCATGTATTTTCACCTCACACCGACTGCAATGTTAGCTTAAATAAATCCGTTTCGAGAAAAGACATTTTGATATTGGCAAGAAATTGTTTGTGAGCTCTACTGTATTCCAATAAAGTATCCAAAAACCTTTGGGTCACAATGTATCATCAATAGGGTTGGTCCTCAATGGAACCTGAATCAGAAGACTGGTTCCAACGCTGCAAGAACCGACTATATCAAAACTCAATTCATTCCTGTAATCAATTCCCAGGTTTGTTTTTTATTGCTATTCTTCCTGTTTGCGTCTGCACGTGACGTGACATGACTGTGTCGGGGAGGTACAGGTGTCCGTAGATAAGCTCGCAACTGCAAGCGGGAAGAGGTCACACTTTATTTTGTCCTCAAAGTACATTCTTCAAATAGCAACTGTCTTCCCAACAGGGACATCAGAGCACAGTTATTAAAGCTAGGGCAGAAAATGAGGATTTTTTAACAGGGGCCAAGCATTCAGCAGCAGAGGAATACAAGTAATTGGTTTAATGTTTCTTCTTAACGATACTGTGAATTTCATCAATTCTGACAAGAAATGAGCGACCTGGTTTCTATATTCAGGTAAAGAGAATAAGAGAAGCCTGGGTAACAGCTACATTCCTGCTGGAGAAGTAGAAATATTTTATCAACATCGTGATAAAAGATTAGATATCATCCAGGATTTTGGTTATCGTAATATCATGATATGACATATTTATTGTCTTTTCTGGTTTTAAAAGCTGAATTAGAGTAAAGGGATGCAGTTTTCTGCACTTAATAAACTGTTCTAGCTGTTACCTGTACCTGCTGGGTCATCATATGCAGATTACTAATGAATGCTCATCAAAAATCTCATTGTGGAAATATTATGTGAAAGCACCAGTAGTCATCTTTACGATGTCGATATCAAGGTGTTCGGTCAATAATGTTGTGAAATTTGATTATGTTCATATTGCCCTGCCCTATGTGAGTATGATAAAGGGAATCATCTTGATGTGAAGGAACCAACACTGATAAAATATTACAATTACACAACCCTAATCATCTCATTGAACAGGACAATGGCAGGCAACTTCAACTGTAAACAAGAGACGCATAGGGCTAGAGAGTGACTTGTTTTATTAAGAACTTGATGTGACTGTGATGTAAGCACTTTGTGGACCAATTGTTGACAGGCGGTGGTCTGAAAACTGGAAAAGATGTGACAAGTTCACTCTGGGAGCCATCATGTGCACCCACCAACCCCCTTCTCCCAACTCAAACCATCCTGGTGTTTTGGGTCTTTGTGATATTGAAAGATGTCTTTGCAATGACCTATAGGTGCTTTCACTGTAATCCACCTCTAATGTAATGGATATGATGCAGTTTGTTTCATTACATATTTATTGTACAACTAATCAATGGTACACTGGTTGTCTATGGGAAGCCCTTAAAATGAGCTGATTCTCATGAGACATTTTGATTGTATTTTTCGCATTGTAAATGTTTATTACCATTATTACCATTATCTGCTTTTAATGGAAAGTTTTGGTTTCCCAGGTGTACATTCCGTTTCAGAGGATGGAAACACTGAATCCTTGTTGTTTTTTCCACCCTAAATTTTTTGCACAAAAATACTGAAATTTTAAGAATCTAAGCAAAAAATATAAGCTACTGACAACTTCAATCTAGAATTACACAGTTGGTACTGGCTTTCAAAAAGACAGTGGTCGAAACTTAGTAACACACAGCCCTAGGTCATGCCACAGAAAAGCCTCAGTTTGCCCCGATGAGTGAGTGTTTGCTGACAATTCCAGTTTTTGTGTTGAACAAGAAAACTTAAACTGAGAGCCAGATCCACAGGTTTTTCTGGTAATAAAGAAGGTCAAGATCAGATACGTTGAGGATCTGTTGTCTCTAGATGTCAATGTAAAGTCACAGATTCTGACTTTTTCCTCAGATTGCCACATTCTCTCTTATACGTATATGTGGCAAATGAGAGAATATTACTATTTTCTTTTATACTTTACTTATTTCATACGATATGCTGTATAACGTCATTTTCACTGTTTTTCATGACATACATCCACTAATGAAAGAATTTAAGACATTTAAATTTAAGACTGTTTCAGACCTTTTAAGAACTCATGGGTGTTGTCTGAGTCCAATTTTACAGAGAAGTGTGACTTTTTTTGTCATTCATTGTGAAGACAACTCACCTCATAAGTCCAACAAAGAGCATAATCATGATGAAGTTGGGGGGATACTCTGCCCTGGATTTGTGTTTGTACAGGCAGCAGGGCACAAACATCTTTATGCAGCCTATGATGGTCGTGGAGAGCATTTGGACAGCACCTGGGGAATCAGTCAACAAAATCAGTTGTACTTGTTTTAGAAAAACTACAGCCATAAACCCCAGTAGCATGACAGTAGTAAGTCAGACATGTGGAATGCATTCCCAAAACCTAGACTGAAACAAGAGGTCACTATTAGCTATTCAAAAGTTTAGATTAAAACATAGATGTGATTGATTCTGTAGTTTTATTGGATTTTTTTCCCACTGACATTGGGTGAGGGAGTCGCTATTTAAATGTCTGGGGGAAATCCTGTGTGTAACATGTGTGCGGCACAGAGACAGCAAGCACACTTGCATTTTCTTCACAAAATGTACCTACTGTTATGTATTCTAGGGCTGGGTGATATGGACACAATCAAGTATCACCATATGTTTGCCCAAATAACTCCATATTGATATTGTGACAACATTGTAGGGATGCCTATTGGTAGTGTAGTAGGGGAGGTGGACGAAGGATCAGTGCTCCAATTCTATCAACAGCACTGGAGCTTTCATAAGATATTTACATACAATAGATTTCTTAAATGGAATCATTAGTAATGTGGGCAGGATGACCAAGCAGGTAGAGGGAAATTATAGAACAAGAAGAGTCTAATCAAAATTGCATCCTTTTACTGTAATCAACATTTACGTTGTATTACAATATTACAATAAATCCCAGACAACATTTAGTCTCAAATAATATCAGTATATTATTAGTATTATTACTAGTGGTCATGGTAGTAGAGGCATGTCATTCCTCCTTCTTACCCAGCATGCTGGGCTCCCCCTCCAGCAGTGACAGGATGTACTTGTTGAGGAACAGGGTGCAGAAGCTGAAGAAGTACCACAGACTCAGGTAGACAAGGGAGCGTGTGTTCCACACCCCTGACTCAGCCTCGATCACCGTGGTCTCGGTGACTGTGATCTTCAGCACATGTTCCCCTGGCAGGCTCTCGCTGCGAGCCAGTACTACTCGCTCCTGACGGTTGCGGAACGGTGAAAGGAGGCACCATAAAGAGTGTCTTCCTGGCTGTCCACTAGCTGCCATCATGCCTGCTGCCCGGGGGCCCTCAGGGGCTCAACAGCAGCAAACTAAGAAGCAGGTGAGTGGTGGAGGGGAGTTTTGATGGTCAAGTCCATATCCCACTTGGTCAGTCGGCCGATCGATCAACCAATCGATCGATCAGTCTCTCAGTCCAGCAGAGACTGCTGGGAGCTTCTGAAGCACTGGTGCCCTGTGTCCCTGCAGCAGCAGCTGGAGAGCACAAAAATCAAGTTATCTTAAAGTTACTGTGTGCAATATATTGACATTTCTGTTCCAATGTGGTATCACAAGCTTAACGCCTGCACTGGAAAACCAGCACAATTCACAGCCAGCCCATTGCTACTCCAGGCTATTTTTCTGTGTTTACAAAGCCCTGGTTGCCCATCTAAAACGTCCCACCCATTGTTAAGAAAAAACTAAACGCAGTGCAGTCTTGTTTAGCTTTAAGGTGAGGCACCACTGGTGCCTCACCTTAAAGCCAGCACAATAAGAAAAATCTTTTATCCATATCAGAATAAAAATTTGTATGCTGAGTATGTGCACTTTATGCATTATGATTATTTTGATAGTATATTCACTTTAGATAGTGGTTCATAAAAAATATGCAAATTTGCACTGAAGTTTGATCACCAGCCCTAACAAAAACAGTGTACAGAGTGCACTCCTGTTTGTCCTGTTTCAGAGTGTATTCCTGTTTCAATCAGTGACTAAATTTATAGAGGGATTAGTAAAATGTTTTATGTCTAAGACTGCTTGCTATTTTTTCCATGTAAAGTAACACATGATGCTTCATTTTGAGAAACTGATTACAGTTTGATTAAAATGTAATCAAAAAATTTCAAATACAGTGCATTCAGTAAGTATTCAGACCCCCTTTCCTTTTTTTCGATTTTGTTATGATGCAGCCTGATGCTACAATAGTTTAAATTAATTTCTTTTCTCATTTATCTACACCCAGTACCCCATAATGACAAAGTGAAAACAGAATTTTAGAAATTTTTGTAAATTTATTAAAAAGAAAATACTGAAACATCACACTGACATAAGTATTCAGACCCTTTACTCAGTACTTAGTTGAAGCACCTTTGGCAGCAATTACAGCCGCGAGTCTTTCGGGGTATGACGCAACAAGCTTTGTGTAGCAGACTTCAACCAGTAGTGATCAGCTCAACCTGAGGAGTCAGCCACACCAGGCACAGGACTTGGGATCTGAAGACTTTATTCTGTAGACAAGTAGCAAGGGCATCATTAGAGGCTACACACACACACACACGCTCAGAGCTTGCTCTCTCCCCCTTCCAGCATCCACAACGCTTTTTGTTTTATAGTTCAATTAAAATAAAATGTCCAAAAATAAAAGAGAAATACATTCAAATGTATGCAGCAACTATGACGTAATAGTGCTTTTGGATCAACTAACTGTTGAATAGAGCATTACTGTACACTCACAGTATATATCACAACACAGGAGCACATGTAACAAAAAAAATGAAAAAAACAACAACAAAAAAACAAAAAACAAAACGAAAATAAATTTACATTTTCCCAGAAATGGAAAAACTGTATAGAGATAAAGTCGTTTAGATTCCATAAAATATAGTTTGAAACACTCAGAACAACTCAACAATCCAACATACCTAGTAGCAAGGGCACCATTAAGGGGCTGATATACTTTAAAACGGGTGCACACGCGGACAGCTGCGGACGAGCTCGCTGACAGCGGACGCGCACGCGGCTCTGTTTATACTAGAATTTGGCTATCCCGAGGGAACGCGCTTCACCAGAAGAGTGTCCCACTACCACAATGAAACACAAAGCCCTTAATGTGTCCTTAGTTTTCCTTT
>OMKZ01020587.1:0-11503 GCA_900302535.1 Neoniphon sammara | reverse complement strand
ATTGTTTTTGTAAAAATAAATAAATAAATAAATAAAAAAAAAAAAAAAACAGCCAGTGGGATGAGATAATCCCACTTGTTTCCAATGCAGTTTCACCTATTTGAGGAATTTTTCTGGGAACAAGTATAAATCTGTTGAAACAAGGCAGAATAAGGCAGATCAGCCCACTAGGATCAAGAAAATGACACTTGATTCAAGAAAATTCTGGAAACAAGTTGATTAGCATTGGAAACAAGTGGGATTATCTCATCCCACTGGCAGATTTTTGACCTTGTTGGAAGAAAAACAAGATTTGAACACTGAAGAGGAGAATAAATGACTTGTTAAGATTGAGATTTTTTACAGTGTACCCTGAAATATAAGTAAGCAAGTCATGTTAGGAATCTGGGTGTGGATTTAAGACGATGTTCTGCACAGCTCACGTGTTTATCATGTAAAATACTTCAGCAGCGTATGTGTAGGCTGCTGCTTCACAACAAACTATAAATATGACTGGTCTGTATACTGTGGTAGATACCACTTCAAACAAAAAATGGTTTGTATACTGTACCAGGTACCACTTCAGAACACTTCCATAACACCATATATCCATTTTGTGAAAATAAAATCACAAATCAAAACTTTTAAACTTAAACTATAGAGGAGCCAAACTTGCACAGATGTTTTCATTTTGCCTGCTAGGAACTTATATCCTCACATCCTTCAAAAAGCATCATATGCTTAAATTTTGTCCTTTGAATTGTTTTGTGTGAGTAGTTGTGACTTTTTCAATTTGTGGATATAATTTTGAGACCAAACTCTTTTCAAGGGCTGCAGCCAGCAATTATTATCATTCTCATTTAATTGATCAATTATTTTTTAAATAATTGATAATTTCATCTATCACATGTCAAAATGAATGAATTAATTGAGTAATAATAGTAATAATAACAATAATTTATACTGATATAAAATGAAAAAAGACCAGTATATCTTTGCACTTATGAAACTGTAATCCTAAAAATGTTCGGGATTTTTAAATGATAAATGACTAAAACAATTCTGTTATCAAAATTATAATTGATTAATTTCCTGTGAATCGATTAGTCAATTAATTGCGTCAGCACTATAGGTTCATCAGCCTGTACACACATGCATGAAGAAACTAAGATTTTTATTCAGAAATGAGACACACTATTTGAAAGAAATCACACCCACCTTTACAAAATGATTAATGGCGCAAAATTAAAACAAAACATGTTTCTCTGCCTGTAGGTGCATTAATTAAACACTTTAGAGACTGTCGGCTCTTTATTTCAGATGAACTTCAGGTGATGATTTGTTTTATTCAATCCAAAATGGAAGCACTGTGCTGTTTGTGTGGACGAAGCTTCCAGCAGCCTCAGATCTCTACCTGTTTACTGAGCGAACTCACTCTGCACAGCCTTCATTTCCTCTGCTGTAGATCCAGTGCTTTCCTTTCTGTTTTCCCTCCCCTGCTTCATAATGGAAACTTTCATCAAGAGGTTCCCGGGAATTTTCTCCACTGCCGAATAAGCTCATAACAAACAGACGTGCCTTCTCACGCACATGAACACCCAGAGTCACCGACATTGAGTCTCTGAAATTGATTCATCTGTGCTTATCAGAGATGATAAATGAGATTTTGCAGTGTTTCCATGTTAGTCATCCTGTCAGTCGCTTGTAATGCTTTCTTAGGGTTATTAGCGCTGAAATCACTACAGAGCTATTTTCCCCATGAATGCATATCTAAACAGGATGTATGGGGAATAACAGTCTATGCAAGGAGATAGAAATTACTTTTGCTTTGTAGCCTTTTTATTTCTCCAAAGATGTCAGTGGGCACTAAAAGAGAGACTGACATCCTTTAGAAAAGTGTTTGCTGAATTTTCTCCTCTGGCTGAGGACAATGTTGTGATGCTGCAGGAGATTGAAAGTCCGAAAATGATTTGTAAACTAATTTCACAGCTAAGGTTTGTGTCCCTTTTGAGTTCAAGGTCAGGTAGCAGTAGAACTGTTTGGAGCTACACTGGCCAACTTCATTCGAAGCGAAATTTAACCTTTTCAAATTGAATGCTTCAAGTTCAAGGAGTAAATGTTTGCTTTGAGATTCAGCAAAAATATAGGAAATTTAATTGATTTCAGATGTGCTCGTCATGACTCACAAAATTGGTCGGTTAAATGTCTTGACAAAGGTCAGATGACCAACATGTCAATGTAAAGAAGTTCCAGAGTTTCATTTTATGAGTGAGGTAGTATTTTGTTTTTTTTCTTCAGGATAATTAAGGGGCCTTACACCCATCACCACAATCTGAAAAGGTTTTTGGAAAAGTGCATTTTGTTTGATGCTCTAACCTCGAGTTTCAATCAGAAGCTCAGAGGAACGAACCGTTTCAAAAGTTTTAAGGTTGTTATTCAGACCCTGGTACAAACTTATTTTATTTTCTCTCTCTCTCTCTCTGTCTCTCTTTTGAGCTATTGTCCAAAGATTTTAAGAAAACAAGTTCAGAAGCTAATGTAATAAGTAGCTGAAGTTCCGCCTTTCACATCATCCAGGATCTAAAGAAAAGACTGAGAAGATCCCAGAAAACAGGCAGAAAGACAAAATGACCCACTGGCTCAAAGAGCTCGACTGCTGCCGAACTTTGATGTTCTGGGTTCAGCGGTCCAGCTCACTTCCTGTTCCTAGATTGCAAGTACATTTTGAAAGCCAAATTCCCCAACAAATACTGAAAATCTCTACGAAAACGCGTTTTATGGCCCAGCAGCCCAAAGAGATGTTCAGCTACACGAAAGCTTTGAGGTTCTGTGTTTAGGGGTTATGACCAATTTCCAGGAATATTAGAAAATCCAAACCCAGAGTAAAGATTGAAAAGCTCTGAGTACAAAGTTTGATGAAGTTTCCTGACCCAGAGGTTCTGGACACTGGAATGTTTGAGGTTGTGGATTCAAGACTGAGTCAGGTTATGAATTTTCAAACCCAACATCCTGAGTAGAGACTGTAAAGCTCTAAGAAAAACACTTTGATGAAATCCAGTCAACTCTGAGCAGTGAAAGTCTACTTGATGTTTTCAAGGTTTTGGGTTCAAGCCTGCATAAGCTAGTGAGCTTTGGCAGCCAGTGGCTCTGGACACTGGAAAAGAGCACGAGCTTTCTGAGGTTGTGGGTTTAAGTCTGAGAAAGCTGTCTATTTTAAAAGCCAGCACCCCAAGTAAAGACTGGAAAGCTCCAAGAAAAAAAATCTCCTGAAGCTTTGACCCAGTAGCTCTAAACAAGGTTACATGGTCTTTTTTTCTTTTTTTAACAGTGTAATTTATTTTACTTTCAATTTATGTAACTTTAGTTACCTAATGAAGGTCTCAGAACCAAAGCGTCTTTGTTAATAAAATTAACTGCAAGTTACAGAACAGTGTGCAGGAACATCTCTGTTCTTGAGCATCTAATTTTGAAAGCCAACATCCCAAAAAAAGACTGAAAGAATCTAGAACAAAAAATATGCTCAAAACCAGTATGACTTAAGAGTCTGAAAGCTATGAACTTACTGAAGTTGTGTATTCAGGTCTGTGTCTGAATTTTGAAAGCAAACACCCCAATTGAAGACGGAAAAACTTTGAGGAAAAGCCTTAGAAGTTCTTAAAAGTGTCTGAAAGGGGACATGAATTTCATGAGGTTGTGTGTTTAAGTCCGAGCAGGTTAATCTATTTTGAAGGCCAAAACCCCAAGTAAAGACTGAAAAGCTCTCTGATAAAGTCTTTCATATATGAACCAGTGGCTCAAAGTGTTGAAAAGCTACCTGAACTTCTTGAGTTTGCGTGTTCAAACTAGAGTAAGTTTAAGTTTTGGAAGCCCACACCCTGATTAAAGATTCAAAAGCTCTGAGGAATAAAAAGCCTTTGAACCCGTAAGACCCAGTGGCTTGAGATAGAAAGCTACATGGACTTCTTGAGGTTGTGTGTTCAAGCCTAATGCATGTTGAAAGCCAACACCCTGAGTAAAGATCAAAAAGCTCTGAGAAAAAAAAAAACCTTGTAGCTGTACAACCCACAAGCTTCATTTGCTGGAAAGTTTCGTGAACTTCTTGAGGTTGTGTGTTCAAGCCTGATTGTTTTTGGAAATCTTGAAAGCCAACACTCAGAGGTTGAAAAGAAGCAGAGGCTGCATGGCTCTGTGGTTTACACAGCTGACTGACAAGGGAAAGTTTTCAGTTTGTTGTTTCAAGCCCGAGTAAGTTAGTAAATTTTGGCAGCCGACATCCTAACTGAAGATTGAAAAGCTCTATTAAAAAAAATCTCAGAAGGTTCATGTCCCAGTGGCTTGCAGAGTCGAGTGGCAAGTGGAACATTTTGAGGGTGTGGGTTGAAGCCCCAGTAAGATGGTGACATTTGAAGGACAACAAACTTTTTGTGCAAAATCCCCCTTTTCCGACTTACCCAGACCGAGACAAGATGTTTGATACTATTTTCACCTCTGTACATCCACTAGCTCAGTTCCTATGGGTAGCATTTCATGTTAGCTTAGCATGAACACTTGAAGTGTACAGGAGTCATTAGCCTAGCTCCGTCAAAGTGGAAAAAATAAACCTTACAGCCACTCTGAAGTTGTCTTATTTACACAGTGTATTACGTGTGTTTGAAACATGTCTTGGAATTTTTTTTTTTTTAAATGAGGGTTGTTTTAGAAGAAGTTAGATGGTAGGAACTATGACCGCTGAACATGTGTTCATAAATAAAAAACTTAATTTTAGAAATTCTTATAGAAATAATATTGACTTTTGTGCTGTTGTCAATCTATTTTCAGTGTTGCATCAAAATTATTTCAGGCTCTAACAGGGTGCTGTATCAATTAATTTTTTCAGTGTTGATTCAGTGTTAATCCTGTTGATGCATAAACTGTTAGTTTGCTGCCTGGGTTATTTTAGCTGCATGACCTCAACTAAAATTTTCGCTTAAAGTTTTTACTACTGCTATATCATCAAAGTCATTCAGAGCTTTAATGATGAGATGATGATTTTCCAACACAAAGTTGCACAACCATTTGTGTTGCGCTGTGCAAAGAAAGTCTGACTCTAACCTTACCATTACCAAAGTTGTTTTAGTTGCCTAACCTTAACCCTGAACTGTAAACCTATTGATGATAAATGTAAGAACAGTCTTCACATTATTCATATCCATAACATTTAGGTTTGTGCTTATTTTGTGTTGGAGTTAATAGTTATGGCTGGGTGTAATTCAGTATTGCACTTTGAAGAAATTGTGTGTGTGTGTGTGTGTGTGTGTGTGTGTCTCTGATCCATGTACAACACGCTTGAGTTGTCTAAAGGGGTTTGAGGGCACAGAGACGATTTGCCACCTGTGGCATCAAACCAGGAATACAAACCTCTGGCCGGCACGGCAGGAGGTCAAAGCTACAGCTCCGAAGCCCTGGAGGGAAGAATGACCTGAAACCTCAAAAACACAAAATACCAACAACTTCACTACACCCAGTGATATTCCTCTTGTGGATTAACATTTGTGATGCTTGTTTTTCCTGTCGAGTTGATTGGCGTGCTCACACAGCAGCTGGAGTTTTGTTTGCTTGAGGGCCCAGACAGCTGGTTAACAGAGGAACAGGCTTTCAGGTGATGAACACAGTTTGGCAGCCATGTTGGAGGTCCTCAGCTGTCAGCCAGCGAGGGCTCTTACAGCTGATTGTGTTTCTAAATGTAACTTGTCTGTCTGAACAGAAGTGACTGGGAAGTGATCATTTCATCACTGATCCATCTGACTGATTTAGTGTTTGGTTGTCAGCTTATTAGCTAGCTAACCATAGTATCTGCGCAGCTAACCATTACTGTCTTGCTATCGGATTAGTGCTAGCTAATCTATGAGCATACAGGTAGTTAATTTAGATAAAATCTGACACTCAAATGCATTCTTTGATATTAAATGTAATTGTTAGCTTGTTGTAAGTGTATGATTTAATTTCACCTGACTTTTGTCTTGAAGCTTAAAAAAAAAACGCTAAAAGACAAAGAGTGGACAGTTTTGTAACTTGTGGTTTGCTTTAATCTTGTTCAAATCACATTGCAGTGAACTGTACTTGTGCAAGTGGTGTTATACAAAAATACACTGTGTATTTTATTTTGGTTAATTTTTCATATGAGAGAACTTTTATTTTTCTAATTTCTTTCTTTCTTTTTTCTTTTTTAATTTTCTCACTGTCGATATTGTGAATAGCATATAATGTTTGGATATTTTGTTTGTGAACCCCAGAAAGAATATTTTATTACAGTGGTAATACTTAATGGGGATTCGAATATGTGGGGTGTAGGGTGATGTGGGGTGCGGAGGGTGCTGCAGCACCCCCGCACAGTGAAAATAAAATGAAATTGAGTCTCATTTTTAATCAATATAAAGAAAATAAAGATGAAACTAATACAACATTTTAATTTTGGATGAGATATTTAATATAACAAAACACTGTAAATGTTTAAGCCTAATCGCATTTTTTTTCTCATGGCATCATGGGAGTTGGGGTACGCGCATGAGTCATACGTCATTTCCAGCGGGAGTTTAGTAATCAGAATGCAACGGCCCAAAAACATGTTTCAGACTTTTTCCGTTGAGATAATTCGGAAATATTAAAGGCATTAGACGACAAAGGTGCTGGTAGTACTGGCCAAACCGACGGCAACAAGCAAGCTTCAGTTTCCAGCAGCAGTGGGCCCAAGGTTAGCACTGCATACTCCACTCCAGAAAATAGCCGCACACAGCTAGCTAACGTTAGCTAGCAAGCACAGAGGAGCGCGAGCCGGCGCAGCTGCCCAGTGTGAACTTCCACCCGTGACCTCAGCTTCCACTGCGACGCTGCCCACTAACGGCGTTAGGGGTCAACCCAGCATACATTTCCCTGGGGTAAAGTTTGGGAGGCAGACCGCCATCGCATGCATGCACTGAGGGATGTTGGATTGTTGAGGAGTTAATATGCTCCAAGGTGACCGCCTGTGCAACCAAAAACAACCTTAAAATGCACCTTCCTTGGCGGACCAGCAAAACCCCAGCCCGCTTTAAGGGATACAAGACTGACCGAGGCCCTTGTGACTGATGTAGGGGAGCACCGGCGGCGGCGTGAGTTCTACCAGGACCTGGACTTAACATCCGACATCCGAACTTGATCGCCGATTTGACCAAGAAGGAAGAGAGCGTTGTTATCGATTTGGCTCATTGGCACTTTTCCGGGTTGAATGGCATTGCTGTTGCACGTCTCCCCGAACAGTTTGACAAGTGGCGTCGCCATGTGCAAGTTACACTACTGGGTGACCTCTCCAAAAATGGCCCCATGTCAGCTCAGGATGTTGCTGGATTGTTGAGAGCACTGCATCCTCGGACAAGGGAGCTACTCACAGAAGTTGACCAGTTTCTAGACCTTTGCCTGTGTCGGTCAGTCGCCTCTTCTGAACGCTCTTTCTCTGCCAGAAACGACTAACGTCCTTAATCGGGTGGATATTCGGCCGCTCATGTCCAGATTCATCGGCAGTACGCCCTAACGAAAGGTCACCTTTTGAGTCTTCAAATAGGTAAGACATTTATTTATCGTTTGGTTAATTGTTGGCCATATTGCACACGTGGGTGCGCTGTTCACCCAGATTGCGTTGTGTTGTTATGAGACTGATGTTGCCTGTTGCCCATTATGAGTTTAGTCCTTCTATGGTTGTGATGTGGAATTGTTGAGAAATGTATTGGATGGCTAGGAGAACTGGCTACCCAGTGGTGATGTAGGCTATCTTTGTGGAAAGAGGTGGTGGTGTGTGTGTGTGTCTGGTATGGAATGAAGCTTTTCATTCATTCAGTTTCTGCTGTTTTAAGGTGGCATCAGTGGGATTAGTAGGTGTTGTGTATTTGGAAAGAAAAGCTAAGTGAGTAAATTAAAAAAATTGTAAATGTGATTATTGTAGGGCGCCGACCTTTACTCCCTTTTTTACTAGTTGCATAATCAGTGAGACCTTGTAAGTGCGCCTGTTGTTGGGGTGCCGACTTCATCTCTAATGTTTAGCCGTTATAAATAACACTGCCTACAATGTTAATGTTATCCCATAACATTATTCATCAAAGATTTCTCATCTCAGTGTCAGTACTTGTTGAATGGACCATAGCAACATACTGATCATACTGTAGGCCTAATGTGATCCATCACATTATCTCTTCTGTCTCCCTCTCATTTCTTTTTGACATATGCAGTTTATTTCCTGTTTCCAGTAGCATTCTCCCTTGCACACATAAATTAACCTATTAGAACTCTGTGTGCAATTTAATGGGAGCCTGAAGGAAAAGGCACAGTTGGCCAAAGTAACAAATGGGCTGGACAGCACGCCCTACTCCAAACACCTTTCACCTTACCCATTCACGTTTTCCGCCCACATTTTCCCGCTTACTACAGTCGATCTGGAGGTCTGGTTTACTCAGAATCCAAAACACACACATGCTTGTATTCGTGAGCCTGTGACATTAAAAATAAAGCCAGTAAGCCCCAACGTGAAGCTGTTTCCATTCCTCAGTTTGTGTCTCTCTCCAGCTGGTCGGGATGAGGAGCAGCAGCGGGGACGCTGCGGGTCTTTACCCCGGTTATTATGGGACTTCGCCTCCAGTAATTACAGATGCAGATAGGCTGGCCTCTCCTCGCTGCACCACCCAAAGCAGCTTTTGTTCCTCTTTTGATGCTTCGGCAGTCTATTTGAAGTCACAGGGTGTGTCCAGCGGGAGTTTTCCATTTTTAATACCCTGTCACAAGTGGGTTTCCTTTTGTTTTGACCTTGATTTTTCCTTTAACCTCGGTGAACGAGAGTGAAGAAAAAAGTTTGACTTGAAGGGTTTCCACTTCATGCCTCAAGGCAATAAAAACTAGAGAATTTCAAAGGGGTTGAAGGCTTTCATTTTTTTAAAATAGTGTTATGCTCTATTTCAGCTTTGATTTATTATTATTGCCTCTAGTTCATTACTGTTTTGCTGATTTGTCTTCTGTCTTTTATCTCTTGATTGTGAAGCACTTTCTAACATTGCTTTGCAAAGTGTTATATAAAGTAATATTCATACATATCTACATGACTGGGATATTTATACAGGGATTGTACAGAAGTTGCCGAGAAGCTGCAGAAATGTCAACACTGACACCATCAAATATTGACTTTAAACCCGAGAGAGAAACTTTTTGTTTGGGTTCCTGTGTGACTGTAGTGAGCATTTTAATTAATTTTAATTACCTGATTTATGTCCCACTTAATTTTTGATTAATTAATTTAATGAACTAAAATGATTTCAATTGGGAAAAACTATATTCTAATTCTAGGCTTACAGGCTTTAGATAAGGTGGTTTCATGCCAGATATGGTCGTGTTGTTTGACCTTGGATTGTATCAGTTTCAGTTTATTGGCCTTTTTTTTAAAGTAACATAATTTTTTCCCTACTTAAAATCTTATTTGTTCATTTAATTTCAATGTTTTTGTAAATTAATTCTTCATTTACAGACAGTAATTTATCCCAGAGTTTCCACTGAATAGGTGAGGTGCGTCATTCTGCCTTACAGAGCTGTTTAAACACTAAAATAATTGAATTCCTCTGGGTTTCAGTGGAGAGTTTAAGTGTCCCGTGATGGTCTAAATGCTGTTACAGAGGCTTTTCCAAGAAAATTAAGGGGAAAAACACTGAATACTTGGAACTTGCTGGCTCAAAAATGGAAAAATTAAAAGATAAAGATGATGCTGGCACAAAATATCGGCATGGGCCTTCAAAGATCAGTCAGATTGTGGGAAACAAGAAGGAAACAGTCTGGTCTGGTTTGCCTCTCCTTGTTAGCCCCATGGAGACTGACAGTATGCAAATGTGGCATTTCAGGGCCTGGCTACAGACCTTCACATCAATCACACCGGATTACAGTGTGAAACTTATAGCACCTCGGAACGTTTGTGTTTAACTTCATAACCACCAAGTCATGACATTTACATCGACAAAAAAACATATGGACGCATTAGGAGAAAACTGGTGGGATATATCTCAGTTTTTAATTACATGTGCACAGCTGGTTTGTTTTGATCGGAGACTGGTCACGTACAGGAGGGAAAAACAGATATTACATCAGATTTGAACAATTACAGCATCATCATCTAGACGTCTTTGCAGTCAATGCGAAGTCTCCCTAATGTCAGATCGTTTACATCCGTGTTGAGTCGTAAAATTTTCTTTTAACGGGTGAGAAACTGGAAAATTTCACTAGCCTCAAAAGCAGAATGACCTGTTTCACAAAGAAAAGTGTCAAACACCCAGGATAAGGCAAATCTCTCCAAATAATAAGAACAAAATGAGGCTTCGTTCAAGAACGTTCTTGAAACAGGTCAGTTTGCTTCAGGAACAAGCAAGATCTCCTCCCAAAAAACAGAGACACTACATCTGATTCAAACACAGTATCATTTCATGGACACAGCAGTGCTTAAGGCAACATATCATACATAGTTTACGGGATTTAAAGGTTCGCTAACATCCATAAAGAACATCCCTGGAATGAGACAGAGTGTGACGGACGGCGATGGCTTCCCTCCGCAGCTTTAACATGAAAACACTGTTGCTTGTAAGCCTTGACATATTAGACTTCCCGACCACTGCCTCGGTTCCTCGATGAAGACGGCGACAGTGTCTCCAGTGATCTCGTCCTGGATGAATACTGGAAGTCGCGGCCCGCTTTGGTACACCGTCTGATGTCAACAGAACATGGCGGACTTTCACCACGAGGTCTGACTGGCAGTTTGTTTGAGGGCTGGCGTGGCGGGTCGGGGGATTTTGTCAAGGGTCAACGTGATAATAAAGACGACACAGATTTCCTGACATCACAGTGGATCTACTTCTCTAACAGAAACTCTGTTGGTTCGATTTTAAGAGAATCAGTTCTTGACCACTGCTCGAAGGACGAATGAACACACGTGAAAACACCCGCCTACAAACAAGCTACAGAGAGGAAACTACAAATCTTTTGTCCTTCAACATCGATAAAAAGTTGGAATCTTCGCATGCGTTGCTGTGCAGTTTGCATGCGTAACATCTAGACTGCCTTCTGGCTAATTTACTGGTTTAAATGAGTCAGATGAAAAAGGAAATAGGACAGCCTCACCATATTTATTATTTAACATGAAACATGAGTTTCTCACCTTTCCCAGAACTATTTTGAGTTTTGAGCCCAGCTGCTTTGACAAGAAGTCTAGGAGTCCCAAGCCAAAGTGCCGAAATCTTTTCCCTCTTCCAAAGTCCTACTAGTGAATCAGGAACACATCTCACGCTTTAAGTCCTTATTTGGTGGAAAATGATCAGAAAACAAGAAACAGGAACACCATCCACCTCTAATCAGTCTTGTGTAGTCCATCTGGGAGCCAATAACTGCTGCAAACATTTTCTATCTTTGCTCCCAGTCTTCCCTAGCTGCTGATCTTGGTCAGCATCTTGTTGATGGCCTGTTTGACGTGCGTGGTCGAGCTGCGGCGTCG
>OMKZ01020583.1:0-22409 GCA_900302535.1 Neoniphon sammara | reverse complement strand
ACACATCAAGTGGAACTGACAACTGTGAAATGATGTCAGTGACAAGTGTTTGAAATGCCTTCTGCTGGAGCAGTAGACGTCCTTGTAATTTTTCCTAGAGTTTGAGAAGTCAACAAAGTAAATATTATGTTACTCCAAAGTAGTCATATTTGATTATTTTGGAGTGCATTTATTTGTGGGGCTCTTTTAAAAAAGAGCACTTTTTGACAAAAATCAGTTGTGTTGTGTTCAACTATTTGATAGGTACAATTACATGTGTTTGACATAAACATTTGTAGGCTTGTGGAGGCTTGTCTTTACCCCGTATCCCTGTTTCATCTGTATTGCATATTGGAATGCTATGGTACTTTGAATGTTTTTAAAGTTACAGTGGTAATGGACATTGGAATTGTTGTATAAACTAATAACTTTTGAAATTGAAAATATCTTTGTGTTTTTGGGATAATTCAAGTTAAATTAAGTTTTTTTTCTTGTCATTTAGGATGAAGGCTGTGCAGGTGAAGCAAAGAGATCATAAGAGGTACATTTGTTATGAGTGGCAGCTGACCTTCAAATCCCTTTTGGATTGTGATGAGTGAAGAATTTTACTAATTTAACAAAATATTGGAACAACTGCCAATTTATGCCTTGCGCAACTGACAAAGACCATTCCCTACCTGCATTTAATATAATTATTTTTTGTAGGAAAAATCTATATATCAATGTCTAACATTTAAATGTTAACCATTCCATTAGCCAGTAACACCATGCTTTTTAGGTACCATAATGTTGCCTGTATCAACTGTATCAACTACTGTTAAAATCTGTTAATCTGTACGTGGCACGGGCCATTTGGACTGAACTTTGGAGGCATATGAGAGTGGTCTAAATCCAAAGATGTAGTGCAGTGTCTGTACTATTCCAGAAACACATCTTAAGCATCGTTTACCTTTTATTTTTTGCAGATGTGGAGCTTTGGGGATTAATTCCAGTTTTGTGCATATCAGGTTCTTGCAGGATCTAAGCAAGGTTGTAGTGTTAAATCTTTTTAATCATAATCACTATTTAGGAATATCTGGACTGCACTTACTTCAGTTTAAGGTAATAAAACCAAATTACAATGTTTAAATTTAACACTTTCTCTTTCCTTTTTGATAATGATTACAGAGGAAACATTTGCTTGAGTTGAAGCAAACTTATTCCTCCCCCAAATCACAGATCAGTCAAACAATGGTTGTGTTTTTGGGAACTGTTTAATTACACTCATATATATTCACGTTTTCTGTGCTCACTGTGTCTTTGCCCATCAGTAATAAACTGTTTTAAAGATGTTCAAGTGAAACTTCCATCAATAATCTTGTGCAACCTTATTTTGCCTTCAAAGCTGCCAAGAAATTTGACATTCCAACCATAGACTTAAAGACCCGTTCCGCTTAAAATTGTGTTTTTCCTGTTTTAATGTGTTTTGCTAGATAATCCACTACTATTTTAATGCGTTCTATGTCCTCTGCTTGTCATAGAGCATTGTTTTTGCTTCATGGCGGTCAAAGCGCTACACGGTAAATTCTGGTCTTCGGAATAAACTCTTTAGGAGTTAAAATCTACTCAATTTAAGTGTACATGCATGATCATCAAATAGACTCCAGAGTTAAAATAACCCTTTTCTGGGAGTTGACCATTTAACTCTCTCCAAGATTTGAAACTGAACTCCACCGGGAGTTTAATTACTACTCCCATACAGAGTCAAATATTACTCTCTAATTAAGTTTATTTTAACATCAACTCTTTAGGGATTTAAAATACTACTCCATGCTTCCAGTGCCATCAGTGGCTGCCACAAACTTTGTTATGGTGATGTAATGGTTTAAATGTTCACATACTTACCGTAAGTCACTTTGGACAAAAGCGTCTGATAAATGATGTAATGTAATGTAATACCAAAATCAGATGAAAAATGAAAATGAGGAGAAATCAGAAGCAGAGTGTTAGTAATTGAAGCAAAAAGCCATTTAGGATAATTTGTGTAATGATATCTTTGTTCCTCCAGAGGAAACACAGGGTCGTAGAGGTAATCATGCCATTTCACAAGTCAGGCAAATGCCTGCATCAAACTGTGAGATGGTTTGCAGAGTGCACACTGTGTAAGATTTACTTTGTACGTTCAGCCTTGTGGTGCTCTCTCGCAAGAAATGAGAAAGCCCTGACAAAACACTCAAGGCTGATTTCAACTGCAGGATATGATGAAGAGAAGAAATAGTTGAGAATATTTTGGGGAAGATACAGTTAAATTCTTGAACACGTAATAATTTACATAATGTATACAGGGCTCACCTGTTATTTAACTACTTATTGATCACAGTTATGTTGCAATCATACTGCAGTCATTTATCAATCTGCCATCTAAAATTTCCTAGAGCTGACATTTTCATTTGAGCAACTTGTTGGTCAGCAGCTTTCAATCAAGGAGATGACAGCAGGATGAATGAATGGGCAGGAAGCAGTGCACCATTTCCAAAAGTCATTCCTCTGGGAGATACAGCAGCTTTGGGACCACATGTCTTAGTTGTGAAAGCTTGGAGAGCATGAAGAGACAGGTAAGTGACTCACATCAACAAGTATTTGGATTCAACAAGAGCTTGTTTCGGTCTTTTTGAATTAAAATGCTCTAGCGTGACCGTCTACTGACAAATCTGACCAACTGAACATCATGCAGCCACATTAGGAACGTCACTGCTCCTTAATTCATGTCATCAACCCTACACTTACCAAGCATCAACCCTCCTCCTCAGTTCTCACACTTGCAGTCATTGAGGTATAAAAATTATATATAGGTTTGATATATAGCATCTTGTAGGCAGATATAGATAGATGTAGGGTCTAATGAGTGACAGGAATTTTTAATTCAAATTTCAAATTCCTACATGGAAAATGAAAAAAGTGCCTTAGACTAAAGTGATGTTTGTTTGTTTTTTATCCCTCATGATTTTTTTTGTCACTAATGTTGTACCTATTCCAAATGGAAGATTTTTTTAAATTTATTAATTATTGATATTTATTTTTACTCTTTTTATGCATGTATGCATGCATGTGTGTATAGTAGAAACACCTTTGGCTGCTATAGCTTTGAGTCTTTTTGGATATCTGGATTTTTAGTTTTTCTCTTACCTTTTATCTCTCTTTTTTTTTCTGATCCAATCTAGTCAGATTGGATCAACACCACCTGGACAACTGTCCTCCTGCCATACCACAGATTTTCAAAGGGATTTAAGTCTATGATTTGGCTGGGCCACTCAAGAGCTCAATGGCTCATTCCAAAGCCATTCCAGTTTTTGACTGGCTGTATGGGCTGGCTCATTTTCCTGCTGCAGTACAAATTGTCACCCCATGTCTAACATCTCTGGCACTCTGAAATAGACAGGTCGGTGCTGCTGAAAATCGCTGATGTTGCTTCATGGTTTCCATGAGACATTTGACCTTGCAACGCAGCTGCGGAGGTAAAATTTTCTTTTCAGTGTATCACAGATTCTTTGCCTCATGCTCTCAGAATCTTTTGTGTCTTTTTGATATCTGAAGTCATACTGTCAGTGTTGTGCACCTGTTTCTTGGATTGACTTTGCAAGGTCATTGCAGCCAAGGAACAAGCAAGTAGGTTACAATGATAGAACCAGCTGAGCTTTTTGGAAATGGTTTCATTCTCCTCCCCAGACCTGATTCTCCTCACAACAATTCTATGGAGAGTTCCTTGGTCCGGATTTTTTTCACCTACACTGTTCTATGTGTGACCTTATATAAAGATATGTGACTTATTGATTATTTGAATCATTTGGTGTTTCCATTTTATGTTCATACACAACCTATACACATGCCTATACATATCCCAAGGACATTCAAAGGAATTGGGATGCATCTTAATTCAGTTTGTCAATGCAAAGGGTTTGAAAACTGAACTTTTCAATCTGAATGTTAAAACTGCCAAATAAAAATAATCTTTGGTATGTAAATTACTTAATATATTTTTATGTCAGCAGTTACAATACAAAATGAATAAAATGTCAAGAGGGTTGACCACTTCCCAAAGACACTGTATGCTAAAACAATTAAGTGTTGAGCAGTTACAGAATATAGTAGAATTAGTAGCATCTGTAAATCTGTTTTATGCATGATCTACAAAAGCAGTAATGACGAGCAAGATGTTTACTGTAAGATCACATGACCAGTGGTTGTCAATCCTGGTCCTCAGGAGCCACAGCTCTGCTGGTTTTCATTTTAGCCAAGTAATCAGACACTCAGGCACACCTGAAATACCAGGTGAATGCAATTAACCAGCCAGTAGGATGGAAAACCGCAGTACTCAGGATCATGAGGACCAGGATTGAGAACCACTCTAGGCAATAGACAGTGATGTTACGGTATACAATGCACTCTAGTGGTTATTGTGTGTAAGTGTACTGATGCTGCAAGCCAGTTAAAAAATTGTGTTGGAATGTTTCTTGGTAAGAAAATCCAGGAAAAAAACAAAAAACAAAAAAATGTTACAGAAAGGCAATCATATTTTATTCAAATAATGAACCAAATACAGTATGTATAGAATAATTAATGAGGTCCTTTTTTTGTTAGGGACCTCTCATGCTATGACAATACAATGGTATGTGTTCAATATGTTGGCATGCATTTGGGGGACCCCAAAGCTCTTACTAAAATAAATTACACTAACGCTACAGAATGCAAATCATGTGAACGATAAATATAATCACTTAGCCTGGCCCTTCTGATGAAAATGTACAGAGGCTTCATAGAAACAAGCTAAAAGTTTAAATATTATATGTATAAAATACAATTATCATACAGCTTTCTGTGGCTTGCATTGTCACCCTGCATTCAGACCCCAACTGTCAATTCATCCATGTTGGTCACGGAGGGATGGCTTTCACACCAAAAGAGAGATACATGTCTTGTTTTTCTCAAAGCAAAAATAGTAACCTTATCCCAGCAAGTGATAGTGCACAACTTATGTCAGGATCTAGAAATTTGCTTTCATAAATTTGTGGTAAACTGAGGTAGCCTTTCCCATTATATCCCATACCAGGACAACTCTTAAATATATTTTCTACCCGAGTCATGAGCATTGAAATATCATGGGCTGTGATGACTGGATTTTCCAAGAAAATTTGTGCAAATGTACAAGACAATTTTTAAGGGCTGTCAAGAAGATGCACAAGATGGGAAAACTCACCAAGGAACTGTAATGTAAACATGAACTTTCACACTGTGTTGTGGTAGCGCTGCAAAAACAGCCGGGGTGCCTGGCTGTGTGTGCTGTACTCTGCTTTAGAGCGCACACTCCATTTGTCATTCAGAAAAAAGGTTGGCCAAGTAAAAATAAATTAGGATTAGCCGACCACATACAGCCCTCCTCATGTAGCCACCAAGTGTGTACACTGTACGTGAGAATCTGACGGGGCGGACTATTGCACCATACAGAGAGAGAAAGAGACATTTCTTATGCATAGTACTAGTCTTAAAAAACACACAACATACAATTCAGAGTGACATGCATTAAGTTAAAAAATTCCAATGTCCCTTTGTCATACATTCAACACTTAAGTGCTGAAATAATTAGTGTGTGGAAGCATTAATTGTTATAATTAATGTTGTGTCAATATTCTAAGTTAACTACAAACATCTCCAGTAACTTTAGCTATCCTGGCATGAACATTTTTGAAAACATGAAAAAATTTAAAGGGTAAAATAAAAAAAAGACAAAAGGAATAAAAGAATTGCAAAAATGCTAATGACTTTACTGCTTTGGGATCACCAAAAAAATGAAACACATTAATAAATTAAACATTAAAAGTAATTTATAATTCATTGGAAATGTTTGCAGAGTGGCCTATATTTCTGACCAAACTTTGATGTCGACTGTTTTACTTTCAACATTGCAAGAGATATGCATAGATTTGTACAAAAGATCTGCAGCTGCACTATGCTTCCATCTCTAAGTAGCCAGCTCAATAGTTTAACAAAGACATTTAATTAGATAACAAATAGATTAAAGGTCTCGTTTTTTTAAGTTACTAGTCTTTACAAAACAATACATAATTGATTTAATTTTTTGGTGTTCTGAAAATGTGCTGTTTAAAAATAACAGTATTTTTTTTTTAAATACAAAACAAACAAATGCAAACATTCACAATTCAATAGTCACCATTTTCTGTTTTCAGGATAGATACAAACATCCACTTTAAGTGAATCAAACACAACAGATATTTTAAACAATTCTTTCACTCCACTTATGCTCCCAGCTACAGAATCACAAACTGTCTCTACCAACACACAACCTTGTTTGTCCAAAACAGCTGAAATGATTTGCAGTTGAAGTGATTTTAACCAATGCCAACAACGTAATTATATTGATTGTAGACAATAACAGAAGAATTTTGCTCCAAAACAGTTTCTTTTTCTCATAGTCATTTGGTATACAAGTCTTTTCATTGCTAGAGTGGCTGCAGGTTTTTAATAACAAAACACTTTAAAATCATATCGCTGTTGTACAGTACCTTAGAAAGGTCTCACCAAAAGCTTAACACAAATCTTGTAAAGAAAAGAAGAAAATCCTAATAATTCTATTCTATATTGTACGCTGTAGTGAAGAATTGTGTTTTTGATTGTTCACACAGCCCTAAATCAACTGTTTTTAAAGCTTTCTATTAGTTGTAGTAATTTGGAGACTTTACAATGAGCCAGTGGTAAGACTACAAAACAAGAACTGCTTCAAAAAGTTAAGTTTATGAACGTGCTAATGTTTATAATATAGCTTATACAATGTTTGCATTGGGAAAGTGAACACATGCATCCTATGACGTAAACATTTCCACTTCCCTTTTTCATTGGAGTAAACTGTACATATTCTTCCCCTTCAAATATGTTACAAAACTGGGCACTGCTACACTGAAGCAGAGTGGACCAGACAATCATTGTCAAAAAACCTGCTCTAAGGAGAACACTGGGGGGGGCAGCGCAGACCAAGAACCTCTCAGACACATATGAAATCCTCCCTCCCTGTAAAACCATCACCATCTCCTGCACCCGTGCCCCAATAAACTCCTGCCGTAAACGTGACAGCATTATCAAGTAAAGAAGAGGAGAGAAAAACACAAATGGCTAGAGCTACAGTAAAAGACCAAACTGTACATTTGAAGCCTGAGACAGAGCATGCTAGGACTATAAACGCATGCAGGGTAAAGAAGGAGAGAGTAGGCTGTGGTAAGGGGGTACGGAGAGATTTGGGGCTCAGGGGCGATTCTCCCCTTGGAAGGTGCCTATGTTCCAGTCACAAGTCCTAAAATCTCAAAACCAAGTTCTCAAACAAGTGGTATTTGATTTTTAAGGAGGCAATGGAATAAAAGCTCTTAAAACTGATGTTGCAGTGCCTTAATTTCCACTTTTTCTGTGTTTTTTCATGTCAGCCAGTCTTGTCCACCTCCCAGGGAAATCTTGGTGGGGTCTGGTTGGTCGTATAAAAATGTGAGTAAAGGGGGCTGTGTTGTTGTGGGCAAGCAGACCCAGCGTGCGTCAGAAACCCATCAGGAAAGAGCCTCATCCTCACCCACATAGGGCAGGTCCATACTCCTCATGCCATCCCCGCTCTCCTGTTTCCTAGGCAACAATCAAGAGAAACACGATCCATTACAGAGCTGCTTTTGGCCTGTTGTCAGCTCTATGTCACTGTAGAGAGAACAGGGCAGGGCACTGTAAAGCTCAGTTTAGCCAGGGAAAATGTTGGGAACCATTTAACTGTTACAAAATGCAAGACAGCGCACATGGAGGGAACCTGGCAAGCTGTTAGTTAATCACTTTGGTCAAGGACAGACAGGAAAACAAATATAATAAACTGGTATGTCCTTGGGATGTGGGGACACAGTATTTATGGCGCTGCATGCAAAGGAAAGAGTAGCAACCTATCAAAGGAGAAACGGATGCTCTGGGCTAATGATGTGATTCACTTTTTTTTCCCCACAGATCAAGAGCTGCTCAGAATACAATTCTGTAAGTGCTTAACCACAGCTCAGATCAGTTTCCATGACCTTGCTCATACAAAGCCGCTTATGTGAGTCAAACATGGCTTTGACTACTTTTTAATCACTTCAATCGCTATATTGTGATTTCCGTTAGCCATCAGGGATATTTCTTCACTGCACAGTACATCCTTCGCCAAGAGCACCCTCAACATGAAGAACAAATCCCCACTTCACAGATGCTACAGACTCTGGAGCATAGCACAGTGTTCCCAAACATGGCTTGTCCAAGCACTCTTATGCATTTGGCTAGTTTTACAAACATGACGCACAGGACTACTTGACCAACAAAGCCATAGTGAGAACCACAGCCTGTAATGTCATGCCCATGGTCTTAAAGGGTATTCTGTACCACTTTAAAAACAGTACCAACATCGTCAGGCAAGCGTTGGCATAGTCCTTAAATTCTTTACCTTCTTTGGTTACTATGAATGTAGCAGTATCTCACATTGCCCGCTCTGCCTTTGCTGGTGGGCAGGAGAGGGGGGAAGAGAAATAATAAGAGTCTACTTAACAAACTGCTTTACAAACTTTAGCTGGATATACTAAAGATATGACAATATGAGGAAACCTGACAGCTTTAATTGAGAATTTGGTAGTCACTATTACTATTACAGTCTTTACAAGGGACCGATTTAAGAGCCTGTAGTCAGGGAGGAATCCTTACGTGAGCATTTGCCCTGGTGCAGACAGACCGCTGCGGTCCTCTCTACGGCCCCAGTCGAATGGGTTTCCAAAGGAGCGCTTCCTCAGCATGGTTCTCACCAGTATCTGCAATTGATTAGGGAATAATAGTAAACTCATCCAGAAATAGGGGCTTGCCAAAAATGGTTCTTTCCATCTTAACTGTTCCCACAACTGATTCTGAAGTTAGAGGAACAAAAATATTTTTTAATTTCACAGTCTCTTTATAGCTCATGGTGCTCTGGGAATACTTGCTTGAAACTGCAAAAGCACAGTGGAAGTGATGATCATGTAACAGTTAGTATGCACATGAGAGTAGAGGAAGTAATTGCTTCATAATATGAATGAAGGGAGAGAGGCTGAAAAAAAACAACTTCTGTCCACTGGTCAAATAATCCCTGTTAAACAATGCAAGCTCATGGAAAGGTAAGGCACATCGTACACTAGTCTAATACTTATGCAAACAGTGAATTATCAACTGCTCGGCTGTGCGCTTCCCATTAATAGACACCATAGTTTACTGTCATACAAAATTACAAGAGCCCAACATATATAATGTAGAATTCATACTACATGTAGCACCATTTTACCACAGATTATTATGATAAATGGCAGTTTGTAGTAAATTTGGTGGTCCCATGAACTAAAACTGGTAAAAATTAAAAATCAAAATTGATCATTTTGATCTCATGCAGGCGGTGGTCAGGTGCCCTTTGCACTGCAATACTGTGGCCCTGATTAGAACAGGTTCATTTCATCATTAGTTATTCACAATATATACGATTAACTAGTTTAACTAATGAAAGTGCACTCAAAAGAGCAAAAGAAGCATCGCTGTTTGTTTATGTTTCCTCAATTCTCTGTAATTGAATAAAAATAAACAGAAAAGAACAAACTGACATGAACTCGGCACTAGCGCAAGTGCCCACAGGATAAAAATGTAGGTGGTGTTGTTAGGCAGTGTGATGTGCATCAAAGGACAGAAATATGAGAATCTGGGAAATATCATCCTTTATACTGATGCAAATTTACATACATCAACCTCAATTCATTTGGTAATGATAAAGCATTCATCAATTATTTCTCAATAGGTTACATGTAACTATGTTGGCAAAGCTTCCCAATGTTTGCATTTTGAGGATATTCTACCTCCTGATATAATTTAACTTAAAATGAACCGTACCCATCCTTTATATTTTAATTAATCCCAACAGACAAAACAGATTAGAATTTGGGACGACTGTTGCTCATACCGCGATGCTGATTAATGTGCACGTTTCTGTGAAAACAAAATTAAAAAACTCACCACTGTAGCGAGGCTGGGGATGTGTTTAACAGAATTCTCCACCTCCTCCTCAGTCACCTCGATCAGCATACAACAGTTGTCATCCTCTGGAGGAAGAGGCTCGGCACCATGCCTTGTCACCCATGGGTGTACCTGGACACATGCATGGGGAGAACAGGGGAGCTCTTTCTGTTTCTGTTGTTTTCTGTCTCACACACACTCTGTCCTCAAAGGTGTAGCGAGGCCATTTTTTCAGACCTGATATGAGTGCGTATCACTTTATTAATTGGATCAGCCGACATAAACATGAAAATTGCACACAACCTCAACTGTAAACAAGAGAGAGAGGAATTATTTGCTTTTGCTGAGAATTAATGGATCATTTTGCACTGTGATGTAACCAGTTTTTGGATCAATTGCTGACAGGCGGTGGTCTGCAAACTGGAAAAGTCAGATGACACCGTTCGCCCTGGGGGCCGTCATGGCCTCAATTCCTCTGACTCAGATCATGAAAGTGATTCAGGTCTCTGCAACATTGAAAGGTGCAGCAACACTGGAAGCCTGCAGGGGCCTTTACAGGACCAAGAGCATCAGTTGTGTTTATTTGTCTGATCATGCACTGACCATTTCATAACAACCCCCAATAGCCTTACTTATAATAACCTTTACAGATAAAGAAGAGCACAGTATTTAAAGTGTTGATACAAGGACAGCTTCATGTGAAGATCTGAGTACCAATATTTGTGAGCTGGACAATTACGACAACTACAGATTACATCAGTGCACTTCTACCTGTCTTCATTCAGTTTTTTGGTCATTCACACAGATTGTTTGTGAAGCTTTACATCAGGTGTTTCTGTGTTATATGCATTGCCAGCCATGCTTAAGCTATATGCTTAATTAAAACAACATGTTTACCTTAATTTGAGGGACTGATATTCTGTTCTCTGGGTTCTTGTCCAGCATCTTCAACAGCAAATCTTTGAGATCCTCAGATATGTCAGCACTGTTGAGACAGGAGGAATCTTTAAGTTAGTTTAGGTAATTTGAAAGCCCTCAAAACTACAAAAATTGTATTAAATCATGTATTATAACTATAATTTTAAAACAACAGGGGTTTATTTAATTGAACAGCTTAAAAACAACAGCAGTGGTATTAGGGTTACATAAACATAAGATGGTTAGAAGAGTTGCACTGACTGTTCAGGCAGCTCCACAGGCTGCGTCTTGATTTTCTGATGAAGACTGAGAATGCGCTCATCCATAAATGGACACTGTGAATGAAAGGTGGGACATCAGTAAAGATTATCATTATGGAGATATGCTACAAAATCACTGTATTTACTGTATCCATTTTTCACCAAACCAAAATACACACTCACCACTCCAAAGACGAAGCAATAAAGTGTCACTCCCATTGCCCAAACATCCAAAGCCTACAAGATAAATTAAGTAGAGAGGTAAAAGTTGAGGTATGTCATGCTGTTAAATTATTCAAAAGTTCCTACAATATAAGGCAGCCCACATACAATGTACACTATAGACCATGAAAAGTTTAGCCCAAAAAAAATAAATATATACTGAAACTATGGGTCCTGTGAGAATCATTTTGGAGTATTTGAGGTCACTATTTCAGAAGAGGACCTTGCATTTCTAAAAGTCACCCCCCAGAGGGCGCTGCTTAGCCATTTGTTCCCTTCACCTTGCCAGAGAAGTTCTTCCTGGTCTCGGAGAGCGTTTCAGGAGCAAGGAAGGCAGGCGTCCCCACTGTGCTGGTTAAGAGGGCATCAGCCCCCTCAAACTGGTTACTGACTCCAAAGTCTGCTATCTTAATGTGTCCATCTTCTCCCACCAGCAGGTTGGAGGGCTTGATGTCTCTGTGGATGATCTTCTGGTAATGCACTGTACAAACAGCAAGAAAATGCATAACCACAGAGGCAATGGCTGTAATTCTAGTAACTGCATGAGATGATGACAACAGAATCTGCTATTTGCTTTGGAGCCAATGAAGCACCATTCAGTCTGATCAACATACTGAATAATGGTAGATTGTAGTTACAGTGCATGGAAGATATGGCTTAACATCCTCTGCATTCTCTTTTTTAATTCAAAATAAGTTATGAATTAACATCGTCATTAACATTATTTTAATTCTGTGAGGAGGATGGTGGAGGAGTGGATAACAGCTGTATGTCCTGAACATGGTTATTGTCAATTTTGAACAAATCAATAAACACCTTAATTGGATAAAAATAATGGCTTGGATTTGATGCCAGTGTGGAGGATTCTGCAGCAACGCACTTAAACACGGAGCTGGAGAGACATGTTAGCAGCCTGATTCCACATTAGTGTTATCGTTCTCTCAGGAAGGATTGCACCCACTGTTCTCCAGTGCTGTAATGCACTAAGAGCCACTGAAATTATGTGAAATGAGCCTCGTGGGTGGCTGCAGCCAAGAACAGAACAGATGAAGGGATTGTGTAAATGGCAGGCAAGAATTACAAGACTATAAGAAAAGGTCTGCCAAATCTAGATACACAGCACTCTATATTGATACCACAGTTCTATATTTATAATAGAGACATTCATAATTATATAAAGATTTGCATTCCAATAAGGTATATGAAAGAAAAAAAAGATTGTTGGCATGAACATAAGAGCCAATACGGAACAATGTTGAACAATGTACCCTCACCTATGTTGGGCTTTGCCAAATTGTAATTTTTGACTATGCACTCATCTGTATCTATACAAACAATGAATACCAGGTAATATATGTATCACATATGAAACGAAATACATCACACTTAAATTCATTTCATTTCTTAAGTGCAAGTTACAATACTTTAAAAATTAGCAGAATACAGTAGTATTATAAAGCTACACACAACATTTGAAGTGCTATAATTTCTCATCATCCCTGTATGTTAAGTGTGCAGTTACAGGCTGGGTGTAAAGATTAAACGATGCTGGGTAGACTCACAGAACTCGATTCCCCTGAGCAGGTCCTGGAAGTAAAAGCGAGCCTGGTCCTCACTGAATGGCTTATCTGTGGGCACCTCCATCACAGCCCTGAATACACAGCAGCACACACACAGACACACACACACAATTAGCAGTCATTACTAATGAGATTGAGCTCATTCCAGTGTCACAATGATTACCGTAAAAGAGGCTTAACTCACCCTTGCTTGACCAGCTCAAACACTGTGAGGGAAACACAGGTAAGGTTTGTGCTGAAAGCCTTTTTGTTACCAAAATACAGAGCAAATGAAAAGATGATCTATTGAAATGACCTTCTTTCATGCATGGCTACATGTGAAACAGTTTGTTTGTGCATGTGTGTGTAGTCAGGTTGACTCTCTGGCTGCAACTTACCCATGTACAGATGGTCCTCACTGGGGTCATCTAAAACCTGGCAACAAATCACAGAGAAAGGGAAATGAGTGGAAAACACACACACACAAAGAAAAACATACACATCTTTTCAAGTTTGTGGTAAATACAATAAAACCTACACTTTGCATTCTACAACTGCACATAAATTTGTGTTCGACCTGTGACATGAAGGTAACACACACACACATACACTCAAGGGCTATAACTAAATCTGCAATACTGTGGTAGTTTTCTTTATTTCATTTTTATTGTTAGTTTTCTTCTTTGTGCAGGCAAATATTACTACAAGATCAAAGTTCCAGTTTTGGGCAATATGTCAATATTATATTTTTTGCATTTCATGTTTTGCATAATGTAATATATGCGATATGGCATAATCATTGTCTCTTCCCGGTTTTAAAGGCTGTATTACAGTAAAGGGATGCGATTTTCTGAAATCAGCAGCTGTTCTACTATTTGCCTCTACCTGTTGGGTCATCATATCTACATTTCTGATTGTTTATCAAAAATCTCCTTTGTGTAAATATCTCATGAAAGCACCAGTAGTCATCCCTACAATATTGTCACAACACTGATATCAAGACACTTGGTTAAAGATATTGTGATACTTGATTTTGTTCATTATCATCCAGCCGTATTTGAAATAATCCTTAATGAGGAGACTGTTTTGGTCTCTATCACTCTTTTTGTCACACTCCACTGAAGCTCCTTTCCAAATTATGCCATTAGAGAGTTGGCAACATACCTCTGTTACTCTCTGTTTGGTGGAACAATCAATAGGTTCGCCCCAATTGGCTTGAATATTTTGGCTGTGTTCAATAATGGAATATCTTAGCTTGAGCAGGCCTAATCGTGATGCCTGCAAAAGCCTTAACAACAACAGCTTCAACAGTTCTGTGCTGATCATTTCGTCTTGTTTTGTGTAAAGAGTCACAGCCTGACTATTTATAACCTCCAGTCTTTTCATTATCTTGTTGTATTAATGAACAGTGGCCCATAAATATGGCTCTTAAACCCAGTGTTACACTTCCTGTGCTGGGCAGTTTTTGGCTTTGGCCAATTTTCATCCACTTGCACAGCTGATGTTTGTTTCTAGTCTAACAATATCGCAGTTGTTTTCATTTCAAACAAGAAGAGCTGTAATAAAGTGAATGAAAACAAGAAATGTTGGTGGATAAACATTTAATCATGACGCACATACAGGTAATAAATGTACACAATTCTGTGTAAAATGTATTCAGAGCTTTCTTTCTCTTGTGTAGCTCATGTTAAAAATGTAAACACATTCAATTATCCACAATGAAACAATTAACTTTAAACTGTACTCACCTCCACTAGTTTCACGACATTAGGATGGTCCAGCTTTTTCAGGATGGCAATCTCTTGATAGACTCGCTCCAGAGGTCCTTTGGGCTGAGGGGGACCCTCGGGGGCTGCTCTGGCGCCACGTGGAGGAGGTCTCCCTGATGGAGGGGAGAAGGAAACGGGAGATGAGGGGAAGGAAGAGAGGAGGGAGGAATTTAGCGTTGATATGAAGTGTCAGTGCACACTGTGGCAATATCAGAGACGGTGCTTTCTGCTGCATTAACCACTCGTGCCTAGCTGATGACTTACGTGGGAAACCCGCCTGCCTCATCAGCCTCTTCTTGGACAACACCTTCATCGCCTAGGAGACGAAAAGTGAGAGGGAGACAGACAGGTGGGTAGGAGATGTAATAAGGAAACACAGAGGTAAAGAAGAGTGAGATGCAGTCAAGTGAGCTGCTGCAAAACTGAGCCTGAGAATCAAATCTAAGCATCTCGTTTATCAACCAATTTTGGAAACACACTTTTTAAATTGTCTAAATGGTCTAAGTTATTTCAACATAATGGTATATTCATTGGCAGATAATCGCTGAATTTGGGCCTTGTTATTTGTAAGGATTATTAAAATAATCCTGATGTCACTGTCAACACCACGCAGGGCGATGACAACTGCAGCAGTAATCATAAGCAGCAAATAGCCTGAGTTTCTGTGCTATTATATCCGCCAGAAAGGCTCATTTAACTGGAGACATTTGATAGAGGGAGATTTCACATATAATCACACCTCACAATTAATGTTCTCATTATAATGATGTCACTGGGTTTGTGCCTGTGTGTGTGTGTGTGTGTGTGTGTGTGTGTGCGCGTGTGTGTACATGTGGGTATGTAAGTGGTAAAATATCACGAATAAGAGATAAATGAGACAGAGATGGGGTTAATCAGGAAGAAATCACATTTGTGTCATGTGCATGTGCGTGTGTGTGTGTGTGTGTGTGTGTGTGTGTGTGTACATGCAGGACCTACATAGTACGTGTTGTCATCTTCATTGTACGCCAGCTTGACAACACCATAGGAGCCCTTGTCAGAGAATAAGTAAAACAGGAAAAAGAGAAAATAGTGTGATGTTCAGCAGCTGTCAATTCTCAACACGCACACACACGCACGCAGACACACACACAAAAAACACCACTCTGTGCAAACGAACTGAAGAAATACACATGAGAGCAAACACAAACACACACAGAAGCTCCGCTCTAAAGCGGAGGGAAGTGAGTGGGCTGACAGAGTACACTCAAAGAGGACCAGCTGCTTCAAAGCGAGAACAGAGAAATTCAAATCATCTCTCTCTCCCTCTCTGTTGCATTTTTGATTTCAAGCTAATTAGGGAAACTGAATCTGGTTTGTGCTATCAAGCTCCCCTACCCACACACAGGAAATTCAGAATAAAAACGAGACCCAATTAGTAGGAAAGGCTTTCCTCCTCTCTGCTTGTATTCACAAATTCATGCACGCACACACACAGACACATATGGAGGGAGAGAGAGAGAGAGAGAGAGAGAGACAGAGAGAGAGAGAGAGAGAGAGAGAGAGGCAGGATTGGAGCCCGCTGGGAGAGCAGATTGGGGATGCAGCACAGAGCTCATCCTACAGTCCCAGAGATGAGCCGATAACAGAAGCCTCTCCAACAATCCTGAAAGGCCCCCATTGTCTCCACTAAACACACACACATTAATGTGTACCCACACATTAATGCAAACACACAAACTGAAACACACACATAAACGCAGACACTCAAGCACGTTCTGTCTTATATCACCTGCATTACCACATGTACATATAAATATACACACATACACACACACACTCACACTCAGATCCACTCAGCTTCATACAACCCTCAGAGAGCGCTTTTTATACCAGCCTCTCATCCATCCTACAACTCTCCCATGGCCTGGTAGTTTACAGAGAGTTTGGGAAATGAGGACAGCCGGGAGAGAAGATGTCAGAGACTGTTACCGCACGTCCTTGATGATCTGCGCTACTTAACAGACATGCAGCGAGCGGAAGAGAGAAGAAAACGGAAGAATCAATGAAAGGCGGTAATCAGCGAGTCGCCTGTGATCGTACCTTTCCAATCTCATCCTTCAGCTTGTACTGGTTGAGCTGCACACAGTCCTTGGAGGAAAAGGAAGGAAGAAAAGAAAAAAAGGAGAACGTTTTATTTTTATTTCAGATGATGCAGTGATCTCATCTGCTTTTGTAGCGTTTAGATACCCTAGATTCACAATGTGCGTTTCTTGCGAGGTCTTATTTGCCTGTGCATGGCATATACAAACCCATCAATTTTCCGGAACAATATACTAATATATTTGGTGTTCTGGGATTCACTGTTCCAAGAAGTGCTGGATGTCGCCCAACACGCAAACAGATTTGTTGTGTTTGTCATCTGAATTTTTCTTTCCCCCAGAGTTCAGCTGTTGTTTTCGAAGCCACAGTGTGAGTAAAACATCTACCTTATCAAATCTGGGTTTTGTGGTGGTGAATCAGAGCGCATCTCATCCACGGCAGCCACGGATAAACCCAAAACAAAGAATCTGGCAGTTCCCCTAAAAAATTTTTAAGGTAATCTTATCTGCTGATCTCACGCCTGCTTAAGTCAGACAACGTCTCTGGGAGTCAAGAGGCACGACTGTGGCCCTGCTGTAAACATTGTAGTCTATGTGTTGTTGTCCTTAAATGGGAGCAGGCAGTGCAGCATAAATATGTATTCTACAATCATTTAAACCGGAAAAAACAGACTCAGAACGGGTTGGTGGTACAGCCATTGTCAAAATCAAGTCACACCCAGCCTACATGATGAATGATTCATAGATGGGGTGAAGAGCCAACTATGGATGAGCCGACGCGTCTTTCCCTCATAACAATCATGTGATTTTAACCATAAATGATTTGATTGTTGGTCTCTAAACTGGATAGTCAAAACATCTTATCATAAGAAGTAAAAACGTGTTCAAACTACATTTAAGAAACTAGTTGAGCATGTAGTCAAGTTTGAATAATAAATAACAGAATAATAAAAAGAAAATGACATAAATGAGGGGTTCAGAGGAATTATAATGACTTACTGACGAACTGCACTTAACAGCAAATTTGTAAATATTTCATGAATGCAGTCACAGGCTATCTAAAGTGTAACCTACCAACCTACCAGTAAAGTGACAGCCTACTGAAAGAAAATGTCACCTTAATCAGTTTCAGAAGTGACATTTGGAGTTGCAGTATGTGTCCCATGGCCACGCTGCGCCGAACGGCACAATGAACAGCTAGAGGATTCAAACTTGGCAAGGTGACTCTTCAAGCAGGACCTCTGGGCATTATGGTGGATTTAAAATTTAAGAGGCACATGGGACACCATCATGAAGTGAAACGTGACCATTTTTAACACTGACTCAAGTCATTTGAGAGGCAATATAAGTGAAATACTAGCTATAGCGTACAAATATTGTCACTTTTCTCTTGTTTGTTTGCTTATGGTCATGTCTGCCAGTAGCTTAGGTCTAAACAAAAATTGGGAAGAAACTGAAATGTGCAAAAAAAAATTGCTGGATAAAGTCATACTATTGTCAGCTTAAGGGCAAATTTTTACAATATATGTTGGATATACCCTGCTGTAACAGCTAGGACTTCCATTTTTTCTTAAATGCAAAGCTACACAGAGCTGACAGAGAGGTTATTCTCATTTCTCCAGCCCAAAGGACCCAAGTAAAATCAGAGCAGCTCAACATCTTTCATTAAATACAGGTTGGAGGTTAGTTATTATACAGTATGTAAAAACTGGAATTATTTTATTAAACCAAAGCTTGTTCTAAAATTTGATCCCTATTTCATTCACCTAATAAGCTTAACTTGATATTAATGCAACTTTTTTGTGTACGTTTGTGCCCATCATATAGATCACCTGTCTGTCTTACTTTATTCCTAGTATGTACATGATCAGCATAATTGCAAATATCAGGGCTACCTTCATCAGAAGCCATTTACAGCTTCCAGACTTTAAAATCCCCCGAGGCTAGACAATCCATCACAGAAAACATAAAACCTTAATTTGGTTTTGACATTCTGTTTTATCATTATTTCACACTGTCCAAGTTAAGTGTTTTCTTATCAGTGTGCCCATTACTGTCAATCACCTGACACAAACAAAAGGTCTTCACTAGGAAAAAAACATGTCGCCTTACAAACTTCTTTGTCACTTTCATTTTATCCTTAATTGGGGCGTCTTTGACAGCCAGAACGGCAATTAATTTCAAGCTATGTTTGACAGTGTACAGTTTGTATTTTAAAAACAACAAATAGTGGGTTAATGGTTTAAAAAAAATCAAATTACATACAGTATGCAAATGCAAAATTACTAGGGGGAAATGTAAAAAAAGACATGGACAGTACCATTTGCACTAGCATTCTCCTTTAAAGGCAGCAGGCATGTTGGAATCCACATTGCTGCATGGATCGATACTGACTAATTCTGCTTAAGTGAAAGTGAAAGCACCCGTCAAGCCAACTGCCTTGTAGACTGTCACCCTAAGAGTTTGTACCTACAGGACATCTACGGGAGTCTATGTACAACTACACAAGAGGGACAGCAGCTGTTGTCTACATCTGCTGAGACTGTAAGACCTTACCTTAACAGAGATCCACAGAGATCGATCTTTACCTGTCTGCTGCTGCTTTTAAGACTGGAGACAAATGCAAATGCAGCTTTGCTTACTTTCGGACATGTGTGATATTTTTGATATTTATTAGTAGCTTGAGATGACCACATCTACAACTGTGTGCATTTATTTGTGTGATTAGACGTTTAGCAATTACTTGGGATATTTATTTCTCGACTGTGCAGTGCATTTCACTCAGGGAAATGGACAGATGGTGTAGAAAAAAGCTTCTGGTGTGCATGAGGGCTGAGAGCCAGCATAAGAGTAATATAGTTTGCACTCAAAAATAAACCGGTATAGTAGAACTGAAAGAAGAATCAACCAACTCTAGGTTGGCGACCTGCACATCCACACAGGAGGGAGAGACATGTTGATGTATCGGGGGCAGTCTTGAGCAGTCCTGAATAGTTCTGAATCAACACATTTTATACATATGACCCTTTGTTCACAAATGATCTGAAACATGTTAAAGCACTATGGAGCATTGCAGCAGGTGTTGTAGGTATTCAATATTAGAAGAAAATGTCAATGATGATTGGGAAATCATGCAGATGTGACCTGTAGGCAATCTGCAGGGTGATGTGAGAAGGTGTTCTCCTGGATGAGACAAAAGTATGTGATGCACGCCCTTTTTTAAAATAATTTAGTCAAGCAAATTAAGGAAGATCTCAACGTAACTGTAATCTTATAATAACCCATTTTCTGTGACTTATGTGTCATTAACTAAAACAAAATGTAGTTCTAGAGAAGATGATTATTTCAAACTACTGGTTGAATATGACAAGCAGCAGTTTGATGATTATTTTGTTGATTTTGTCCCCCTGAACAATCCCTGCAAAATAATCAGTGATTAGTGTTTTCTGAGCAACAAATAGATTTTAGACAATAAAGCTTAGCAATGCAATTTAGCTTTGCAAAGTAAAATCAAGCTCACTTAAATATACCTAATGTATCTGTGGTTTTCCAAATAAACACACTAGGTTTGTTTACAGTCAAAATTGCCCACCAAAGCACATTGTTTGTGTCTTTGTGGCTTAATATACAAGTTGTTGAATGCATTTGCTACCTCAAAAGACATCTGCAAAGCTTCATTTTCAAATATTTTTAAACTTGCACTGTTTATATCAGCATGTGTAATACATCGCCCGCATGCTCATGTTGGTTGACCATGTGATAAAAACAAAACAGGGACCTGGTTTTCCCAGTGTGCGCTACAGCACCGCTAGTAGTCACAATCTCTATTGAGTCCCTTTAACCTTTAAAAATATTACGGATTGCTAAATGTTTGAATTTTGTTGGCCACAAGGCTTGACCTTACCTGGAGGTCAGTGATCGAAACACGGTGGGACTCCACAGTGGGCCTGCGGGGCAGACGGGGCGAGGAGTGGGGGGAGGTGATGGGCGAGTATGGCAGTGAGGGGTAAATGTAGCGCCCGTTGAGTCCCGGGGAACTGCAGGGTGACGTGGCTGTTTGTGAGCGCTCCTGGAGAGACAGTTTCCTGTCTGACAGGCTCAGTCGGCCCCTCTGCTCCTGGCCGTCAGGTAGGAGGGCCTCAGGCCGACCAACTGTGTGGGACAGCAGGTCACAGGACGGCGTCCGGAACGGCGGGGCCACAGAGGAAGCAGGTTCAGGTGTCTCAGAGCTGTCCATGTCCTCCACCTGAGATAGAATCCATTCCACATATTTTTGGACTATGGATTACATTATTGTTTTTATTGTTTCTTGTGTTGTGTATGTGCAACAAATAAATACATGGTGGTCATTGATGGTTGAGCGTGCTGTATGATGTGAATATGCAATATTTATCTGGTTGCATTATGATGTCTATATGTGAGAAAGCAGTTTTGATGCTCCACATATCCAATTCTTGAATTCCACTTATTAATTTTAAAACACATATTTGCTTAAAGGCTGTAATGTAATTTAATATATTGTTACCTTTTTTATTTTTCTAGTTTTTACATATTTTATTCTTTCTGTTCAGTCTTTTTAACTCATGTCTGGCAGATTTATAGCTCCTCTTAATGGCTGTTATTCATCGTGGTTTCATCATTTGTAAAGCAATTTGTTACTGTTTCTGTGAAAGGTGACACATGAATAATGCTAATTATTATTGCCATCATGTTATTTTTTTCTATATTCTCTTTGTGTATTCCATATAATCTTATGTAAGCTGCTTTGTTGTCAACATTTACATAATAAAGAGCATCTTCTATTTTCCACTAACAGAGCACTCAAAAAATGGACATTCATTCAAATGAGGAAGCCCATTGCTGGAGACAGACACGTCGCCGCATGAATTCTGACAGGACAAAATGGAATTCTTGGTAGCAGACACAAATTTATATTTATTTCTTTTCAACTTTAGTATTTAATTTTGTTTCAACATTAGCACTTAATTTTGAAAACTGTGCCAAACATTTTTTAATTGTCGATTTTACACTGGTGCTAATTAGTTAATTTAATGCAGAAGCTAACCTTGCCTGGCAGGTTCACCCTAATAATAACTGCAATAATAACAAACAACACATTCAACCGAAAGATCAAAACTATCCCCAGTCTGTGTCTACAGTAACTACAGTAGATAAGTTCAGAAATTAAGAAAATACCAAGAGATTTTTACAATTATATTAAGAATTGTGTGGCTTTTGAGTTCTCATTGTGTTTGTTGATAAGCAGCACTACTTAGCTATGTCGCTGGATGGCAATTAGATAAACAACTGGTAAAAATTATTCTCATGTTACATAGCCAAAGTGTCATCATTTGGACAAAAATGTCCAATTAGGTTACACCTCTAGTAATAGGATAGCTGGGGTCTTATCCTACCTCCTCTTCCTCTCTGTCGTCTCCACGTGACTGGCTGGGTTCATACTCTGTGACCACGATGAGGGACTCCATGGGGTCCGGCGAGGGCGACTCAGAGTGGGTGTTCAAGGGCGCAGGGCAGCTGCACAGCAGATCAGGCAGG